>ML685956.1:137339-300761 GCA_007922175.1 Pelusios castaneus
GGAGGCGGGGGGGAGGCCGGGTGCTCCAATGGGGCACGTGCGAGGCTGGGGGTCACACCCGGGGCTGGGGGGCGCCACGCGGGGATTCCCAGGCGCCTCTGCCCGGCGGCCGGCCCGGGCCCGCCCTCACCTCGCTGGGGCCCACCAACAGGATCTTGGCCTTCAGCATCGCGCTCAGGTAGGCCGCGCCCCGCGCAGCCCCGGCCTTTTCTACCCGCAGGCCCCAGAGCCGAGCGGCGGCGCCCTAGCAACGCGGCCTCGTTGTCAAGGGCGGGGGGAACAGAGCGGCCTGCCATTGGCTCCCTGCTGCACGTGACCCGCCCTCGTTCGCTCGCGCCCCCAGCTCACCCCCCTTTCCTTCTGCCTCGCGCCCCCAGCCAGTCCCGCTCCCCGGGAGGCGCCAGAGCCCCTGGGGCTATTCCTCTCAGTGCCTGGGCCTTGCAGCGAGCTCAGGGCACCAGCTAACTTTCTGCCCCAGTGCCAGGGGGGAGCCCTGTCAGTCGAGGCCCTTGGCAAGGCCAAGACATTTATTTATGGCAAGAGTTTTCTTGGGGGAGACACCCCCCTTGGCAGTGGTTAAATATAATTTGACGGGCCCTGGAATCCTCCTAATTTCCAGGCCCCCTTCCCGTATTGTCTTCGTGCACGTGCGGGCCCCAGCCCAGGTAGCGTCTGCATCCACTTCTCAGTACCACATGCATCGGTTATGGCTCCCTAAAAAGATTTATAATTGTATATGGCGTTTATGTCTATAGCAATTATGGTCACAAACTAGCAAACACTGCATCACACAAGAAGTATTGTGATTAACAACGGCGGGGCGTAGGACCTGCCAGCCGCCAGGGCGGGGCGGAACATGCGTTCCGCTGGTTTTTTCTATTTTTAAGGGCCCTGGAACTCTGGTCCCTCGAATTTGTGGGCCCCGGAACTGCGTTCCAGTGCGTTCCCCCTTCCTTTAACCCCTGTCCCTTGGTCAATTTTTCAAAGGGTCCCAGGCCTCCGCGTTGGTTTTTCTTCACAAGGTTATTCAAGAACGTTTTCCTGACTATACAGAGCTAGGTTCTGGCACAGAGTGTGAAAAAAACGGCTCTGTGGTAAAGGCGCTACTAGCCAGAGACTGAGAAACTAGGTTTTCGGTTCCTTTCCTGTGACTTCCTTTGAACATCACACCAGTCACTTAGGAGCAAATCCACAGTGATATTTCGGCTCCTAATTTCCCCTGAAATACAAAGAAATGGGGAGTCTAAACCAAAACAGTTTAGTGAATCTGAACCTAGTCCACTATAGAAATGAGACTAGCAATAATTCCATGAGGTTAAAGACATCAGTAGATTGTGAATCACTTAGTTGTTACCTAGCTGAGTGATATGCATACCTGCAATAGATAGGCAGTGAGAAATGCCATTTTTGGGGGGTGGTTTTCATGAGTCTTGTGATACTACCTACAGAATATCCTGAAGCCACCAGCATGAGCACTGGATGAAGCAAGTTCTGAAAGCTTCTTATTAAGACAAACAAGGAGTCTAGTGGCACTTCTAAAGACTAACAAATTTATTTATCACATTAGGGTTTTTCAGAAGGCGCAGGAAGCCTTTTAAAAGCCTAACACAGAGGTAAAAACATCTGGCAGCCAGATGGATTGCTTCGGAGCTGTTTACTGCCCAGGTAAGTTACAGTTTAAGACAAGCTTTCAAATGGGGCCTTTAGGTACTACTATAATATAAATAAACAGGGTCCTGTGGTACTTTTAAAGACTAGCAGATTGATTTATCGCATGAGCTTTCACAGGAGAAAATCCCCCTTCGTCAGACCCTTTGTGGGATTTTCTCCCACGAAAGCTCATGTGATAAATAAATCTGTTAGATAAATAAATTTGTTAGTCTTTAAAAGTGCCACAGGACTCTGTTTGTTTTTCTGCAATAGACTAACACGGCTACCTCCCTGGAACATAATATAAATGTTTACTAGTGCTATTAGTAAATGCAAAACAGAATTGTTTTGTCCACACTGAGAAGTTGGAGTTTTCCATCAGCCTACAGACTACTTGCTGTCTCACTCACTCACTACATAAAGTGGTTTAGGATTGTTTAACATCCCAGGAGCCTGGGTATCATTTATATCACCTTTAAAGGATCAGAAATAATCCACTGTTTCCAGGACAAGTTATGAGAGAGAAAGGTAATCAAGACAGCCAGCTATACTTAGCATCAGTCAGATCTTTGATTCTCTTTTAGTGGATTGGGATGCGTTTTTCTGCTTTTGGAAACTTGCAGCCACGTCATCCCAATTTCACACATAAATAAGTCAATTTGTAATTAATTCATACTGCTGCAACACTGTATGCCACATGCCAGATCCACTTGTTTTCAGAGAAAAGATAGGAGTGACCAAAAGAAAGAAAATTAGGTTAAGTTTGCACCTATGAGCTGGCACATGTAACTATTGTAATATCTAGTAGTAGACTAAGAAAAACATGGTATCATGGCTTCTAACATGGACAACAGTACAGAAAAGCCAAAAATGTGAGCAAAGGGTAACAGTAAAACCTAACCACTGGTTAAAAGTAAGAGGGCTATTTGCACATCTATCCAAAGAAACAACTGAGATCTTCATAATTAAAAGAGTTGTGAGATGATGTGTGCAGTGATATGTGCCTCTGTGGGTTTTTTATATCGATCACTAGGGAGTAAGGGGATCATACCTTAACATTTTTCAGGAGTGCCTATGTGACTTAAACTCTTCTGAGCCTATGTAACTTTTGAAAATTAGGCTCTCAACTCATAGATGCTTTAAAAATGTTACCCTAAATCAATCTAATGGTTTTTAACAATTTAAGCCATTCACATATTTTGTTTTTCAAATTAATTACTGATATATTTTCCCCTGTAATCCTTAATCTCTTAAATAGCTGGTTCAAAAGCAGTCTGGTTTTGAAGTGGCCAAAAGTTGTTACAATCTGATCACTACTTGATGGTCTCCATTTGATTTTCAGTGGGCAGGTGCCCATACGTCTCTCTGTCTCTCACACACAGGCACCTCCCATCTCCTCCACCTGCAACTGGCAACTTCAACCCTTGAGTAAAGTTTCATGGAAACTGTTCTGCTTTCTTCACCGTAGAGATGGCTCTAAGAGGTCAGGTTAAGGCACACTGGTGGGGCAGCATGGAGATTCTTGCACTGTCGCTGCCTGAATTAGAGATGGAAGATTTTAGTGTGAAAAGATCAAATAGGACAGCATGGTTTACTAACAACAGCACTAAGATGTGATATGTCACAGTCCTTTTGAGAGCGGTATTTTTAGCTTGTCATAATATTTTGCCTAGTGAAATATTTAAAACCTTCATAGAAAAACAGTTTAAAAAAACACTTTAATAAAGTTTTGTGTGGAAGCACTCTGTCCTAAAGTACTGTAGAAATATTTTTTAACTTTAAAAAATATTATGAAATTGTACATCAAAGAATAGAGTCCTGTTTATATAACTCATGTTATGGAAATACTTCCAAGTGTGAACATATTCTATCTGGTCAAATTCTAAAGGGGTAGCCATGTTAGTCTATTGTAGAAAGACAACAGAGTCCTGTGGCACTTTTAAAGACTAACAGATTTATTTATCGCATGAGCTTTCGTGGGAGAAAATCCCACTTCGTCAGACGCTTTGAAGATAGGAAAGTTACAGAGTGGGAGGAAATTAAATGCAGGGGAGTGTATGACATAGCATCAGGTCAGATATTCTATCTGGACACACATCTCACATTTGTTGTATGCTGTATGAAATTTACTGTGAATGTGCAGAACTTGTCATGGGAAATATGAGGGAAACGGATGTTCAATTTTCGTTTTCTTCTTTCTTCCAGATACCTAGGGGATAAGCACAGAATACAGTGTGTTCAAGGGTAGGAGTAGGTATTATTCCACACTGAAGCCTCTTATTGATGGAGAAAATCAATTCATATTTGTGCAAGTCACAAGATACGACACCATTTTGTGTATATTGTTTCTGCTCAAGAAGCCCAAAACAGGGATGATGAAGCTATTGCAGGTCAGGTCTGAAGCGCAATGGCGATTAGAGGTCAAGACAGACTGAGTTGCAGGGGGGACTGTCTGTGAGTTTTGAAGTTTATTGTGGGGATGGCCCAGGACCGGAACAGGGAGTTCCTACAGCACGTGGCACAAAGGGATCCTTAGACTGGGGCTCTTAGGTGCTATGATAATTAACTACTATATTGGGAAGCTTACAAAATACTAATAAGCATTACATTTGGCTCTGTTCTCTACCATGATTTAAGCCTCTCTCTTTAGTTGGGGCTGTGGGGGGGCACAAAGAGAACATTATCAGTTAATGGTACTGTATCTCCTTTTCAGCAAAGATTTGTGAAGCAGAAGTGTTTAAAGTCTGAACAGCTTTACCTTTAAAAAACAACAAAATGTCCTGTTATTTTGTTCCATTCCTCACATTTAAACAAACTGTATTCCTTGCCTCACTGTAAGCTTTGGCAGAGAAATTCAAGTGATCGGAGTATTTCTGTCTTTAATGCAGTGAATTAGAAGCAGAAGGACTAAATTTGTGCATCCCAGCTACGCAGTGCAGACCCAATACTTTCTGTGGGTTGCAATATTGGACGGGATTCGAATTTGGTCCAGAGTTCAAATTTAAGTTAAAGATTTGAATAAAATAGGCATTAGTATTCGGCTTGTAGAGCAAGGGCTGAGATCACATTCATTCTATGGAGCGTGAGTAGCATCTAGTGGTGAAATGTGCCAATCCATTCCCTCATTTTGTTTCCTCTCTCGAATAAGTGTGTTGAGCAGGACTGGGCATGATTGACAGTTTTGACTTGAGAGGCCAGAATTTGCGCTCTCCAGGGATTTGCCTCTTTTCCCTCCACCCCTCGCCATCTTCTGTTTCCTGTTAGAAGTGGTAGGTGAAATATGAAACTTCATTCCTCTCTTCCCCCTAACTCTCCTTTCACGTTTCTGGCTTACATGGGAAGTTGTTTTATGTCTGTGAGTGAGTGAGTGAGCTGTGGTGTGCATGACTACTGCTTCTAGCCGAGAGAACTCCAATCTCCTTCTGGAATCTGTGATTTTGAAAGGCCCAAGTTGATCATCTGGTGGAGGTTGTTAACCTTGTTGCATTTGATAATGGCATCTAAACTTGCCTGTGTTAAGGCAGAGCAACCTGATATGTTCCAAGACGTAACATTTGTGAAGATTGGTAAGATGTGGTATGCACAGTTATTGACCATAACCTTCTGGGGCAGCTAATTCATCAAAGAAACTCCCCTGACAAATGGGCATTTGAGAAGAAAATACCATTAAATATTTACTGTGTTAATAAAAGAGCTGCTTGGAAAGTGTTCTCAACTCCCTCTACCCCCTGAGAGTTGGAATTTTTTTTTAGCAGAAATATATGTATTTCAACCAAAACACAGGGTATTTTGATTTGGAAATACAGTCATTATGCCTCACAGGAGCTGGAATTCAGCTGCCTCGTGTTCCCATTATCTTCTGCAGACTGGTCAGATGGCAGTGGTCTCCCTTCTTGCTCAAAGGCTTGATGTATTGTTAGAGTTGAAGTCTGGCTGGGGAGCCCAGCCTGCAGAAGGCTTATATTGTTACTGTGTGCTACAACTGGGGTTTTAGCTGTTTTGATTTAGCTTTGGGGCCCTACAACGTCCATAGTTACAGGTATCTTGATTTTTTTTCAGTCTCCTCGTTCTCCTTTCTGATGGGCCTCCCGAGCCACACTCAGCATGTTAGCTGCTGCCTGAGCTAGGGATACCTTAAGCTTCTTAACAAACAAGGAGTCCTGTGGCACCTTTAAAGACTAACAAATGTATAAGCTTCTTGTTTGCTATCAGCATTGGCTAATTAGCTGTAAAGTTAATGTGGTTTCCAAACATGAGTGGAACAATTTGTTGATGGCATTCAGCACAAGGGGTACAAAAGAAGGTGCCATGGATTCCTAACTCTGCCCTTATCACTTCCAAAGTCAACAATAGTACCCTGGAGGAGTTGAAAATGGAGACAACGTAAACGGGAAACACAGTAGAAAAAGGAGAAATTATGAGTGATAAGAAACGAAAGGTAATGAGTGCCAAGCAGCAATGGGCAAAGAGATATAGAAGGACCAAGCAGAAATAATAGAAGGCCAAGGGGATAGAGAAATAAGAATTTGCAGATCCAAGAGTATTGCAAGAAAAGAAAAAAGGAAGCCAAGACAAAGCGATTTGGATGGTGTAGGTAAAAGAGAAGGGCCAAATAAGAAAGACAAAGAATGAGAAGGGGAGATGCTGCCTCTGAAAGGGAGAAAAAGAGAAACCGAGGAGAGGAGGATTAGGAAAATGAGACAAAATGGCATTCAGAAAAGCAAAATGAACCAGAGAAAAGGAGAAGGGGACAAAGAAATGCAAGGGGAAAGGTAAGAAAAGATAACTTGTAGATTGTCAGGAATATAAAATAACTTGATTCAGTTATGCATTAACACCTAATACTACAAGTGGGTATTATATGTGTATGAGTATTCTCTCAGAACAGGTTTTATTTTATAGATGATCTCGATTTAAGATGAGGGATGGGTAAAGCACAGGATTGGAAACCAGAGGTGAGCATCTTTACTCTGCCTCTAAGAGACACAGCTGTCAGAGGGAGACTAACGTTGCTATACACCCTCTTTGCCATGGACTGCTCTGAAGTCTGTAAGTTATGATAACTGCCTGTGATTACAGTCTCATCCTCAGCACTGCCTGGAATCCCCACAGTGCTACCTGCTATCACCTTGGTGCCCAACTCTACTCATCCGTCCTCCCTAAACCAGGGATTGTGAGCGGGGTCCTCAGAGCAAAGACAGCTGTCTTTCTCAGTTTCTACATGTGGGGAATCTTCCTCCCCAGGAGACAGAACTGGGATTTTAGGACTCCTTTATGATACTCCAGCCCTTCTGCCACACGTAAAAGGGCTAGAGTTATGGTGCAGAGTTCTAAGTTCTGTTCTGGCTGTGTGGTACAATCCCTGCACTTCCTTGGATGAGTCATTTAGGCCAAATCTGGGTGTTTTAACTAAGGCATTGAATAGTTTAGGGGTTTAGGCCACCCATTTAGATGATTAATATTTAGGCCCCCACGTTTGAAAAGGTTGGTCTTAACATCTTTTTGCTTTGCTTTTCCCCTTGAAAAATGGGGACAATAATATTTGTAAGTCCCCAGGAGCTTGGGTCATTTGTAAATTGTGCTGAATGCCTCATCTGGAAAGTATTACATAATGTGAAGTATTTAGATATTCATACACTGTACTTGCATAATCACATACCATCAAGGTTCACGATGCTTTCAATGTTTAATCTAAGGATCCTGCCCGACCAAGGACCTTTTGCATATTCTGTATGTGAGCCTTGCACTTCTGGGCGTGTGACTAGTGATACAAGGAAGCGTGTAGAGCTCTGCATTTTGAAACATTATGAGGAATGTCCTGGAGATTTAAAAAAAGACTTCACGTTTACTACAAACTGATGATTGCATAATATTAAGTGGTATGCTAGTCGATTTTTCTTCGGTAATTTTAAATCCTACATCTCTTTCCTCCTTGGCTTGCCTAGTGCTGTTGTCTTGAGCTTTATAATACTTCACTGAAATGCTACATTTTAGTATTCATCTTAATTAGTACAACTTCAAATTTAGATGGATTACTACAATTACTCTCGCTGTTTTCCCTTATAAGTTTAGAAATATCTGTCACTTTTAAGAACATAAAGAATTGAGTTGGAAGCAATCCAAATTCATACTTTAAGTGCTCAAAGATTTAATGGAGTCCTCAGTCATAAAATCTTTGATTTGAACTGGTCATTTTGATTGCCAGTTCTTAAATTCACTATTTTTACATCCAGGGATTTCCTATTATCTGAGTATGCATGGGGACGTTATTTCCCTAAATACATGAGCATGTATTCTGTGTAGACATCAGTGGGTTATCCTGAATCTTCTTAGGTTGATATTTTCTGATTAATTGCATTATATTTTAAAGCTTAGGGTACATATGTACTTCTGTTTAATAGCTTATGAAGGCAGTGTTGATATAGCCATGCACATCCCAGGATATTCAACAGGCAAGGTGGAGGAGCTGATATCTTTTATTGGACTGTGATGGGGTGGGCTAGCCCCTGGACTGAGCAGGAAAGAGAGATAAACACACACTCTGTGTGGTAGAATTCCTGACCCCCGGGCTGTGGTGGGCATGCTTCAACTGCTGTCCCAGTATAAAAGGGAGCAGCCCAGCTCATTCTGGGCTGGCCACCAAGGAGGAAGGACACTTGGTGAAGGCTCCAAGCAGAAAGATGCCTCAGTTCCCAGCTGAGAGTGCCAGGCACTTTGGAGACCTGCTGCCCAAGGCCTGCTGCCTGGAGACAGATGGGACTACCTGGAGACAGGGAGCTACCAACATCAAGGAATCCAAAGGCCCTGATGAGACCTGGTTGACCGCATCAGAAGGCACGCTAGAAAGTGGCCATGGGGGATGGTGCAAGTGGTTTCTCCTGCCCGAGACAAGTCAAGTTGTTAATGTGTTGCAGTGGGATCCTTGCTGGCCAGGGTGGGGACCATCCTGTCACAAACAGGGCCATAGGCTGATACGCGATGGAGTTGGGCAGGCCACTCATCCTCTTCTTGCCACTCCCGTGGGGTGACTGCAATCCCCCTACCTGAGCTTTAGACTGCAGAGGTGTGCAAATGCCTGCTGTGGTACAGATTGCTTGCCTGCCCTGCCCTGCCCTGCCCTGCCCAGTGGGCTGTTAGGCCTCATGGCCGTGACCAGCCCTATGGGCAGCCTCATTGATTGTAGCTCTTGTGTCATACGGCTGGGACCAGTCTGATAGACTGCGCCTGCAGAGATGCCCTGCTCCCCCCTCAAGCTTCCCCAGTAAGGGGATGGGGACAGGGTGGGTTTACCTAGTGACAGGGACCAACTTCCACTGTGAGAGAGAAGAGTTTTCAAACTACGTAGAGCTCTTCTTTAGCCAGACCCAAAAGAAGAGCTCTGTGTAGCTCAAAAGCCTGTCTTTCTCACTAGCAGAAGCTGGTCCATTAAAATCTTAACTTTGTCTTTGGAAGTGGAGCGCTGGGGGGGACTGTGAGGAGGATGTGCAGGGGGAAATTCTAGACACAACCAGTTTGCAGGCAGGACGCTCTGACTAAGGTTTGCTTGGTGTTCCTTAAGTCAAGAAAAAACAGAAACACGCGCACACACTCACAATCCCAAGGAGTGGGTGAGTATTAAGTGGGGAAGTGTTCTGTACAGTGACCGGGGATTAAGTGAACAGTAATCAAGGTAGTATTAATAAACGTGTATATGTAACTTGAGAAATATCTGGCTCCAGTTGTATTATAATAGGTTTAGTACTTAATACCTCCAGTGACTCTTGCTTTATTTGGCACCCCGATTGACATTTTATTGCTTCCATGTATTATCTGGATAGTGTTAAAGAAAGGGAGGTTTACAAGATGTCAGATGGAGAGCCAGATAGTGAGAGATGATGTACTCAACATTATACTGGGGTTAGTTAAATGCTTGCTCTACAAAGGGTAAATGCTGTAAAATGCATATAAAGGTAGGTTAATAAATCTGGAAAATATTCTCTTTAAAAAAAAATCTCCACAGCTTTCAGCCTAATGCACAGCTGTAGTAAATATTGAGCAGGATGCCAGGTTCATTGCTGTAGGAACAGAATATAAATCAAGTGAGATGGTATTGTTATTCCATAAAACACTAGTGAGCTCTCATCCAGAGTATTGTATATGGGACCAATCGCTGTGTCTTAGTGGGATATAATTGCCCTTGAATGGATAAATCAGAGAGAATGAAAATAATACCAGGCCTTTCCGCTGTAAATTATGAAGCTAGACTGGGGAGGTTTGGCATACTCTTGTTTGAAATGAGATCTTGCTGTGACTCAGCCAATGGGTTTAGAATAATGAAGAGGATTAATCAGGATTAATCAAATTGATTCAGAAGACATCCGTGAAAACATGAGAGCTTAATTTGAAAATTAGGATCATGGGAAAAGGGGTGTAGGGAAGACGTTCTGGCTAAACTATTTTAAAAAATCGTATGGAATATGTTACCAAAAGGGTCCTGAGACTGAAGGAGCACAAATGTCTTAGGCCACAGCTAGATAGAAGTGCGCAGGGAATGGGACTGTGATATTTGACTAGCTGCTGGCTGTGTTTGTCAAGAACACACATGAATGCTAATAGCTATTATGTGGGGGGGGGGGAGGTGTGTTTGGCAGTAGGGGCTGGAGAGAAAAGATGGGTGTCAGGAGCTTGGGACATAAGGAAGATAGAGGAGCCTATGTGGGGTTGGTGTCTGCAAAAGGAAAGCACACCTGATAAAAAGAGTTGGCACTGTGAGAGGAAACCAGCTTTCAGGGAAGACAGGAAAGAATGTCAGGAACTGGGGTGGAGAGGAAGGAGGAAGGAACCTGTGCATGGGTGAAGAAGTTTAGGGATGGAAACTTTGAGGGAAAGGTGTCTGGTTTCCATACTTTCCTCAAATCCCTGCTCAACAAACAACAAACTACTTCTGCGAGGCCCACAAAGAGAAAACATTGATGTTGAAAATTGCGATTTTCCACTGAGTCTATAGGAGTTAGGCCCTTAGCTCCCTAATGATTTGTGTGCCGAATTCCTTGGACAGTCCTGCTCTAATGCATGTTCTATGCTATTTTATTCCTTTAGATTTTTCTAGGGTCCTTTGTCTTATTTGTAAGTCTTCTATTTTGACTGTGCATGTCTTGGAGAGTTTACTGGCCCCATGTTTACGCCTTGCACAATGCTAAGCAGGTGGTCAGAACTTCACAACTAAACACTAATACCATTTAATGAATAACTGATGGCAGGGCATGTGGTTTTTATCTGGGGTATGTAATAAGGCATTAAGCCAAAGGCCAAATACATTGGTACTGGAGAATTGAGGTTGTTTCTAATTTCTGCACTCTGGGAAAAGTTATCCTGCTTGGAGAAAGGGTAAATGATTCTTTGCATGATACAAAAATATTAAGAAGTCACATTCATTCCAGTGCACACAGAGATTGTCCTAAGAACCACATTCCATTGATCTTTCTGAGATAGCCACTATTCCATTTGAATTATGCTTCGGCATGAATCTTGTTGAGCTTTTTACGTTTACTACTGGTGGCTCTCGCACATGTATACTTTGTAAAGTTGAAATAGCTAAGAACATAAAAATTGGGTGGTAACAGATAGCGAATTCCAGTGATACTCTTAAAAAAAATGGAAAAAAACCCCCTCTCATTTGTAGCTGTTTCCCTTGCTTCAGGGTGACTCAGTAGATATTCTAGGGTTCAGAGTGACAATCCTCTTTTATGTTCCAAAAAGTTAGCTGTGTCAGCCTCGTTCAGCAAAACAAACAAGGAGTCTTGCGGCACTTTTAAAGACTAACACATTTATTTTTCGCATGAGCTTTCATTGGAGAAACTCCCAGTTTGTCAGATGCTTGAAGATTCCTCCCATTATGTAAGTTCTCCAACTTCAAGCGTCTGACTAAGGGGGATTTTCTCCCACGAAAGCTCATGCATAAATAAATTTTTTAGTCTTTAAAAGTGGTACAAGACTCCTTGTTTGTAATCCTGTTATATAGATTGTTCAGATAAAAGACCAGACTTGGAACTCCTCATTCAAGCAAAACTCCCCTCTAAGGTCAAGAAAAGTTTCGCCTGAGTAAAGACTTCAGGATCAGTCCCACAGTGTGTTATGTACAGGAAGAGTGATAGGGAATAGATTACACTAAGTGTACTGTAATAACCTCAGCAGTCTGGCAGCCTAATTTACCATAGAAATATTCCTAAACGCGTAATGCAACCAGACTTTCATCCATCTACTTTAATTGTCGGGTGATACTTGAGTGGACCATTTTTGCTTTTAGACTGGCTTCTTATCTGACTCCTTTTTAACTTCAAAAGGACACTTGATCATTCTAAATCTTCATAAGGTTTTATCAACTAGACCAAAAGTGCTTTTGCTTTGTTTTCTTTATAGTATCTACATGGAAAAACTTGCTGACACAATCCAAGGAGCAACCACTAGAAAGCTTATTCACAATGCTTTCCATGTTTTCCAGCAAAATTCAGACTTCCCCCAAGTAGTCCGTGACTTTTACAATCATAGGAAGGATAGAAAACATCTGAGAGTAACTCTTGAAATTGTTTGGCCACATTCTGCTCTCCCAGCATTCTAAATGAGAAATGACCTTACTGAAGTCAATCGACTTGGGGCGGACAGAGTTCAGAATATGGCCCCTTCTTCCATTCTGTTCTTGCTGTTCTTCTCTGAATCTTCTGTACTACTGTTTTTTCCAGTATGTCTCTCCCCTCCTTTTCTTGAACAGAGGTAGTTAAATAGCTCCAAATAATATATTTAGCCCTGCTTGCATAAGCGTATGTTTCATCTACATGTTTATTATTCCTCTCTCTAAAAATGTGTAGCTTTATCTCCTGTAATATAGTGTGTCTGGTTTATAAGAACAGTGCTGTTCATATTTCAGGGCTTCTCTGAATTTGAATGAATTATATTTTTGTTGGCTGTCTTCATTGCCTCCATCGCTGTGTTTCCAATTTATCAACATAGTTTTGAGAAATGGATAGGCCATGTTGCACTCGTAAGCACCATGGGGAGAAAAAATATTCATTTATTACCGCTATTGCGTGTGATTACATTACATATATCCAAAGGACTAAAAATTAAATGTCATATTTAATTCTCCCCATACAGTAGATGATATTACTCTCTCCTTTCCAGAAACCTCCAGGAAGATAGTTCTTCAGTCCCATTTTAGATCAGCCACATAGCAAAGAAGACAAGTGTGATTTTGAGATTGGTGCCGTGGTACGAAGAGTCAGGCAATCCAAGTTCTACGCTTTGTTCTGTCTCTATTTCTCTGTGACCTCTTAGGCAAAGTCATTTGTCAATTTCTCAATCTGTAAAATGGAGATAGTACTAGCTTATTGCAGACGGCGAATGTCCTAATTTGCCAGACTTCTCCCTTCTGGAATACTTATCATGGCACAGCAAGGAGAGGGGATATCCCAAGGTCTTGTAATAAGATCAGTGTTTAATGTATTCGTTCATGATCTTGAAAAGTCAGAGAAGAATGAGGTGGCGACGTATACAGATGGCAAAAAATGGTTTAGGCTGATAAAGACTAGAAGACTGTGAGGAACTTTAGAGGGATCTAACAAAGCCAAATGAGTGGGCCACAGAATGGCAGATGAAATTTAGTTTTGATAAGTGTACATTGGAAGTACTGTTATGAACTCCTCATCCACATTGCTGAGATCTGGTGACTTGGTAAAGAGATCTGAGTATTTATGACTAGTGGAATGAAAACACCTACTCATTGTTTAGTGCTGATGCGAAAAAGACAAGGAAATGTTAGGATGTTTCAGTAATGGAATATAAAATATTGAGATTATTATTCCATAATATAAAGCTATTAATAAAATACCTCCATCATGAATACTGTGTTCTGGTCATCCCATATCAAAGAACAAACAGTCTATAGCTGATAAATATCTATAGCTGGTATAAGTGAGAGGACACTCAAACCCTGGGAATTTCAAAGTCAAGAGCTGTCAGTCTGGAATCTTTCACGAATATTAAAGCCATTTTTAAAAAATGGTCGTTAATTTGTTTCTAGTCACCTAAACAGTCTGATTGTGGCCCATGCAACTCTTGTGTCAAAACCTAAACTTCCAAAGCTATCTTAAGGACTTGCTCATTCATGGAGAGAGTTAAATATGGCAGTCATGATTAACGTGTAGTGGTTCTGGTGGGTTGCGGAGGAAGTCTTGCTTATGTATTATCACTATTATGAACATAAATGCATGTCGAACAGATGACCAGGGCCATTAGATTCTGTAATGACAATGCCATTCATCCACAGTTTAAAGCAAGATTCCTATGTTATTTTTCAGAGATAATGGTTTTGCCCTGTTTCCCAAACAGCTTTTGATTCAATGTAGCTTCATATTTCCAGGTTTAGTTCTCTGGACTGCATTGCTTCAATTGATAAGAATTTCAGTAATAGATACTAAGCAGATATTGACTTCTGTCTGTGGCAAGATTTATTGACCTGGATAGATACTAACCAAATCAATACCAAAGTCTATATGTGTACTACATTTTTAAGATCAGAAGGGACCATTATGATCGAGGCTGGCCTTCACCTAGTGATTCCTGCATCAAGCCCATAACTTTCGGTTGAACTAAAGTAGATTTTATTTATTTATTTATTTATTAGAGAAATAACCAACCTTAAATTTAAAGAGTTCCAGTGACAAAATACACAACTTCCCTAGGTAAGTTCCTCAAGTGGTTAACTTACATTCACTGTTAAAAATGTGTGCTTTTTCTTTGTAGTCTGAATTTATCTAGTTTCAGCAACTAGCCCTTGGATATTTACCTTCAGGTATAATGAATGTTAATACTAATGAGCTAGACATGTGCAATATAGCACTATATTATTATAAGAAAGTGTAATAAGGTGACACAGCAGGTAACCTGTCTTAAAAGCCTGGAAGCATAGGAACTGCCACACCAGATGAGACCACTCATCTTTCTAATTCAATATCCTGCCTGACAGCATCAGATACTTCAAACAAAGGTGGCTGGATTCCTATAGTGGACAACTATGGAACAATTTATCCATAATAGAAGTTTCTTTCTAATGCCAAAGAAATAAGTCAGGGGAGGTAATATTTTTTATTAGAACAACTGCTGTTTGGTGAAAGACAAGCTTTCCAGCTCCACAGAGCTCATCTTCTTAAAGCCTTCAACATGAAAGGAAACCTGCACAAACACCATCAAAAGATGCGCATGGAAGTTTAAATATAGAGTTCTCTGCTAGACACCAGAAATCATGGACCCTGGTTTTATGTCTCATTACAATAATCTGTAATCCACTAACTCCTCTTTCTCCTGTGACTACAGAGGTGTTAATTGCCCATTTAAGTTTGAATGGTGCCTTGCAACACGTGTGAACTCTTTAGGATTATTAATCTGTTGCACCTTGTTTTTAGCTGTGACACCCAGGACCTTTCCCAGAACTGCAGAAGAGGTCTGTGGGCTTTGAAAGCTGGTCTCTCTCGCCAGCTGGAGTTAGACCAATGGAAGCTATTCTCTCATCCACCTCATTAGTCTCACCTGCTGAGATAAACAGGGCTACACCGGAGCTGATCAGATGAAGCTGTGCCTTGCAAAGCCCAGCTGGAGTTCGCCCCACCTCGCGCTGGGAAGGGTTAATGCAGGCAACCCCACGCCCCCTTTGACGGAGCTGAGCCAACCTCCCCAAGTTTGAAAACGAAAAGGCGTGCGGAGCTGCGTGTGCCCGGGGCGCAGGGCTGTGCTGGCCACGGCTCCCTTGGGGTTCCCTCCCTGCTGCGATTCCCACGGCCCCAGGCTGGCCGGGTGTCCCCGGGCCCTCGATTTCGCTTTGTGCAGCAGAAAAGCCGCGGCTGCGAAGATGAGGTTAGCCCTTCTCTTGCCTTGGTGGTGCTGTTTCTGTGGCTGGACGCGGGGGACTGGGTTCCTCTATCCCTTTCCAGCAGCCGCTCTCCAGCACAGCTACCCGGAGCAGAGCTCCGCGTCTCCGGGCAGCGGCTTCCCAAATCGCCGGTGAGTAAACGCAGCCTGTCTCTCCCAGCCCCGGCTCCGGGGCTTTTGTCTACCGCACGGCGGTGTGGGGCTAAGTTAGCTCCTTTCTTTAGCAGTGCATGGAGAGCGGGTCTGAAACCCGGGGACTGGAGCGACTAAAGTGTAAAGACCCGGGGGGTTATGGCTCTGCCCCCTGCTTGCTGCTTTGGATGTTTCGCCAGCAGGTTTATAAATTGGAAATAGAGAGTAAAAACTCTGGGGTTAAAAAGCTTCCCCCCCACTAGCCGGTAGGAGGGAGTCAGTCCATCGGGAGCCCACGGGGATTCATATCTAGTCACTGAAGACCCGAGAAGCTGAGCATTTAGTTTATCTGATGGACATCATTCAACATGTCCTGCAAAAGCCAAGTTCTTGTTAAAATCAAGTGCAATAACTGCAGAAAGGTGGGAGACAAGTTCCTATAGAGTCAAATGGCCAAAGAATGTAACTTATCTCACCCTCTGTCATTCATAAGTGCATTTGGCACTTCTGTGGGCTCTGAAAAGCCAGACATGTTTGAGTGAATTAGGCTTTGCTTAGGAAGCATTAATTCAATGAGGACTAGGTCCCTGTCAATGAGACTCCCTAGCTTCCCCAAACTGGATAATGGGGAATTCTGAATGAAAATATAACCCACAAAAGGTTTGGAATCACAATCTTGATATCCTCAGGTTGTTTCCATTAGGCTATGTAAAACCTTAATTTAAGAGTGAAATGTAACATGTTTGGCCAGTAGAGGGAACCATTCTAGTCCTGTGAAGGTTGGTTCTGCTCAACAAAGGAAAAGTCTAGCTACAGATTTTATGCAAAGGCTACAGCATTCAAAAGGGAATCAGCCTTTTGTTAAAATAAAACAAACCATGAGCCAGTTTCACCTGAATTAATGTAAATTGGCCTTAATTATTGTCATGGTGCTTTAACAGAGAAAACAATTTAGAATTTTGTCCTCTTCCTCTCTCCCCCCCCCCCCCAGCTTTATCCCTGTATTTCTCTAGTGGTAAAAGAGCTGCTCAAATGAATGAGTAGCTCTGTACAGCAACACACAGTGGCTTAGGACTCCTGCAAAAGTATCTTCATTTTAAATCACTTTTTAAAATTCACTTCTGCATCTATTAACCCCTCTAAAATCAGAGTGAGTGAGTTGTAAATGTTCAGTGTTTGTAAACCCTGTTTTTCTTTTTGCTGTACTAGTGTGAATGAATCACACTGGTGTAGAAAGTAGCTCATACTGCTGTTTATCCTGGTTTGGAAGCAAAGTGGACTGCATCAATGTGCCTACATGATAGGTTTTCATTAGTGCTTCAATTAAAAAAGCCAGTGACCCCCATGAAGGCCAGTACTACCTGTTGTGTGGGGGAGACATATGCCTCGCATAAAATGCGGGGAAAAAGTTCTGGGCCCATCTAGTTGACCCAGAAACCTGTTTGGGTGCAGAGTAGAGGGTGTGATCTCGGAGTAGTGTAACAGTCAGAGCCTGAAATGGCAGAAATACAGCTTAGTAATGGGAAAAACCTACTCCAACCAGCACCCCTGCCATCCGCCCCCTCCCTGAGGTGTGCCTTGCAATGAGAACCATGTCTATCTTAGCAATATATTAACTTAAGGTTTTTGTCTATAGGTACCTTATCCACATGTACACCTTTCTTCAGTTCTCCAGTAACCTTACCCGATTCTCTCTTTCTCAACCAATTGTTCTCATCTGTTTCATTGAGTGTAAGCATGTCAGGGCAGGGAACATATCTTGCTCTGTATTTATAAATGTAAAATGACAGAACTAATGCAATAAAATTATGGAATTTAATAGGAAATGTGTTGCTCTACAATATACTGGGACCATCCTGGCTTCATCTGCTTGCACAGAATTAATATAAAGGATTTTAAATAATGTTTTGACCAAACTCCATTTTACAGTGGGAACATTTCAGAGAGCTTTAATGTTGGGGTGGTTTTGGGAGGTCATCTGTGAGTCGGTCACTGACTTACAGAATGAGAGGAAAAATAAATGCAGGGAAGTGTAAGTTCTCCATCTTCAAGCATCTGATGAAGTGGGATTTTTCCCATGATAGCTCATGAAATAAATAAATTTTGTTAGTCTTTAAAAGTGCTGCAGAACTCCTTGTTTGACTTATGTGACCTTAAACAAAAAGCCCAACCTCTTCATGTGCTCAATTCAGTCTTGGTGTCAAAAGTTCAAGTTCCATTTATCAGTACCGATTTCCCATCTAGTCGAAGGGGCTAATGGTAATTGAACATTTTTGTACAAAGCACTTTTAGATCTACCATTCCTGTATTGTAGTACTGCAAACAGCCGTGGATCGTGATTAGGGCCTCTTTGTGCTACATTATGTAAAAAGACCAATGAAGAAATCTTCTTTGCTTTGAAGAGCTGATTATGGATGAAAAGAGCTGTAGAGATTTTTAACTAATACAGTTGTTACACATCCCTTACCACTCTCCTCTGCCACCCCTTGTAGCGTGACATTGATTGTCTTTTGACTGTTTTACATGGTGCCATCTGCTCTGTGGTGTCATCACATCTCAAGTTACTGCTGCCAAGATGGCTTGAACTTGAGTGCTTGGTATTCTGCAGTGTTTAAGGGGTATCATTTGGCACAAGAATATTTAAATTGACCCATCTTTACCTTGCCATGGACTCAGTCATAGATTAAGGTATTCTATAGACTGAGTAAGGGTTATGTGCAGAGCTAGTTGGCCTTTTTCTGTCCAAATGACTTTCCAATGGAAAACTGCCTTCCTGAAAAATTTAAACTTCCTGTGGGAATATTTCAGTGTTGATGGAAAAACTTCCCCCCCACTCTCACTGTGGAAATGACGTCCAGCTCCACAGCTATCCCGTTCCTTGGCAGCCTGCCTTGTAGGCTTCCCAAAATTTGGGCTTTAAGGGTTTACAGTCTCCTGACTTCTTGGGAGCTCTGGTTCCCCCAGGCTGGGCCACCAAGGACTGTTAGAAACATTTTGAAAATGTTTCCAAATGATGTTTTTTTTCCAACACTTTTAATTACAATTTTTAAATTCCTGGTCAGCTGGGAACTTTGAAATTTTGCTTTTTCATTCCAAGAAGGAGTAAAACTCTTAAAAAATTTCCCATGGAATGGGAATTTCACTTTCTGGCCGGCTGTAGTGATGGCACTTGGCCATGAGTCTGTAAGCTCTTTGCGGTAGGGACTCCATTTTTTGTGCATAATAAATAAATGGGTGGCATCTAGGTAATATAAATAGCATCAGGTGGGTTTTTAGCAAGGGCTGGACCAGGTGCAGGAAGTGTGTAACGTCTTCATCATACACATGCCAGAGTGGGAAGTGTGCCCTCTGCAAGTTGAGACTAGCTCATTTCCAGTCTTGTGGGTTTTTATACTGTCTCCATGGCTGTACTACCCGAGAGCCTTGAGTCATTCAGCAACTGAGATCTGTGACGTGTGGTGATGTCTAATTCATGTGCATGGCTGCTTAAGAGGCCTCAACAAATGTACTGCATGCCTAGGAGCCAGTCCAAACACTGAGGCACCCTAGGTATGTGGCAGTCAAAGGGCCCCCCCACTGCTGGAAAAAAATGCTGGGAGCAGCGGTGAGAGGAAGAAATGGTGGCACTGGCTTTTTTAAAAGGTGTTGGGCTAAATTCTGTGCGCTGTGGCTACCTGGAGTCCAGGATTTGTCAAGCCCTGACTCAAGGACTGGAAGATAGCCACCAAGTGCCTTATGCTCTTAGCTGATGGGCTGTGCATCTGCAGCTCCCAGTGATTCAGCAGGCACTAGAAGTGCTCCGTTTCTATCAGGCTCAGATTGTGAGTAGTCAGTCTTGTGGTGAGAGCTGTTGGTCACAAACTTCTTGGGTTATATTTAGATGGGTAGCGGAGAGGTAAAAAGGATTTTTAGCTCATTACCAAGCACTGAGCTGTCCTGAGCTAGTTTCCTGTATCAAACAAGGAGTCCTGTGGCCCTTTTTAAAAACTAACACATTTATTTATCGCATTAGCTTTTGTGGGAGAAAATCCCACTTCATAAGATGCTTGAAGATGGGGAACTTACAGAATGGGAGGAAATTAAATGCAAGGAAAAGTATGACGCAGGCTCAGGTCAGGCTGAATGAGTAGCACATGGCATGTTTAGCCTTCCTCTGACTTTTGTATTCTGTGCTGGAGCTTTGTTGCATGAAAGATGACTAAACTGGTTTAACAAATGGGACTGCAGGAGCCTGGAGATGTAGGAATGGCGCTGAAATACCAGGCATTGTTTTTCCTTTTGTTGTTCCATTAAATCACATTCATTTAGGAAACCTCCTACTGTCTTGCCTTTCTAATTATTTGATGAATAACTTCCTTTGTTTTATGTACATTTCACTCTCCAGCAAGGAGAAGGAGTTGGAAACCCACATGGGTGAAAGGGAGATGGGGCACTCCTGCTCTTAACTAAAATAATAGATCTATCTTGCCTTTTCAGTCATGTTTTAGTTGACTTTCTGAAAACTGTGTTGGTATTTGGAGACTTGAAATGGAACCAATGGCTTGAAACCTAAAAACATTCAGGGTAAGAGTGGTGCTGAGTCACAAGATCATAGCATAAAATGAAGACCAGTACAACATTAAATAATGTGATGGTGATGCATTGTTCTGAGGTTAGGGTCTGTCTACATGGTAGAGAAATTTAGGCCCCAGTTTGATAGCCATTCAAGCATTTGCCCATGTTCATTCTTCTTGCATACATGTCTGAGTGTTTTATTGAATATTCTGTTCATTTGGGCCTTGCTAGGGGAAAGGAAAGATCAGACATCTTTGGGGTGCAAAGTAGGCAAAGGAAAGGTGCCTCAAGATCTAGTGAGCATTGGTGTTAATAGGTATTGGGTTTTAGTAGTTGGAACAGAATGCTGGCTGCTGGGACTTCTCAATTCTAGGCCTAGCTCTAGACATTTGTATGTCTTGGTAAAGATACTTTAACTATCTTTTGTTCCTCAGTTTCCCCAACATAAAAAGACCATTATCTCAGGGCTTGACAAAATTGGCTCCCAGCTAGGTGCCAGGAGTCTTACTTTTTGGTCACCAGAGGGTGCTCCTCCATTGCATTTCTGCAGCAGGGCTAGGAGCCAGGCTATAAAGCCTGGTTGCCATGGTGACCTGGCACTTGGGTTTTATGGAGCCCCGCACTTCTTAAAGTGCAGCGTGTTGTGAAAATTAAAGGACTTGGTTTTGAGATGTAATGAAATAGCACAACTCTGATTTTAATGTGAGGAGGAGTGGACAGTGCTTAGAGCCTCTTCCACTCATGCTTATGCTTAGGTTTAACTTCTGGGACAAAGTTGCTATCCAGTATGTCTCTGAACCTTATCAGATGGCCTGATAAGAGGTTTTTTTTTAGCCTAGTTTTCAGAGATTTTGAGCACCCCAGCTTTAGAAATGAAGGGAAAACAATGGTGTTCTCTACAAGGACTTTTTTCTCCAGGGGCCCACAGGATGGATGGTGTCAAAGCATAATTCTAAGGTAACTGTATGCTGATTGGGATAGGTGGATCTCCATTCTCCATATAAACCATTGAAAGGAACCATCAGGCATTAGTTGAAAGGTTTGGGAAACCCAGTTCAAATATCCTAATAGCCAGCTTTGAAACAGCAAACCCTAAGAGAAAAGAGCAGATAATCTATAGGTTGAGCACTACTGTTACCATCTATAGATTGCAGCCTGTGTTTGCATTCTGGGAGAGCGAGACATGACTCAGTTTTGCTGGGGGCAAAGGAATATAACTGATAAACTATCTTGCATTAATGTTAGCCTGTATCAGCCCCAGGATACTTTACACTATCATATGGAAATATATAATTCAGTTGTAATCTTGGCTATGCAGAGTCAGGGCTCCAGTGTGTCCAAGAAGTTCTTAGCTGCTTCTGCCTCCAGGAACTGGATTGAGGGGATATTTCTTCACAATAGTTGTACCTCAAGTTTCTGTACAAAACTAGCCTTTCATCAGGCTCTCCAGGCACATCAGACAGGAATAAACTAACTCTTGTCACATGGCTGCAAAGTAGGAAGTAGCATTTTGCAGATAGGAACGCATAGTTCGCACAGCCTTTCTTGTAATGTGCTCACCTGATGAGTCTGGCAGGGCCAGGTTTGAAAACCAGATCTTTAAAGTCCCATTCTTGTGCACCGTAGCCCCAAAGCTGTTCTTTCACATGCAGGTGTGGAAAGAGAAGCCTTAGGCATAGTGTCTTTCTCTCTGAACGGGGTATGCCACTGGAAGGATACTACAAAAATGAGTAGAGTAAGAGGGGAAACACAAATAACCAAGTTCTAGGTGTCTCAAGGCCAGTTGTTTGCTTATACTTAGCTTAGCTTCATTCCAACTATTTGTCTTATTTTAACTGTGATAGTCAGGTTAGAGCTAGAAACATAGCCACCAGCAGGATGTGTTCTGGTGGCTGGAGAGCCAGCATTGCCTAGAGGAAGGAGTTTAGGATTGAACATTAGGAGCTCTTAAATTCCAGCTACACCTGTCACTAACTTAGTGGGGTTTTTGGAAAGTCATTGACTGGTTATTTCCAGAAGTGCTATTCATTCACTGCTCCCTTTGCAATGGGAGATGCACCCGCTCAGCTCCTCTGAATGTGAGGCCACTAATTTCTTGGTGTCTCCATTTCCCTATTCATAACTTAGCTTTATTGGCAGAGCTATGGTCTCAGGAAAGCCACTTGTTTCTGTATCTAATTTTTATGAATCCTGGATCTCCCCTTCTTGTCTAGCTGACTTCATCCTCCTTCTATTGAGATTTTTTTTGACTAAACAGATGACCTTTCTAGGCAACAGAAGAAATGCTGGCTTAGTAGTGACCAGTAGAGTGTGCGTGTGTCCTGAAGGTCCTTGTGCAGTTATCAGCTGTCCGTTCCTGTGGCATTGAAGACCTGACACTTGTCTTGTTACACTACTGTAAAGTGAGGGGATTGAGAGAAACCACTATGGAATCAGAACCGGGGTGAGGTCAGAGTTCTCAGAAGGGTTCAACACCCAAGACTGGGGCCAGATTTTTAAAACAACTTGGCAGAATTGTGCTGATCTCTTGAAAATCTGCCCTTTAAGGAATGTTTGGGACTCAGGAACATTGGAGAGTTCTTGTCGCTCAGCACTGCTTATCTCTAGACAAATGTTGCTTAGTTGGCCATCACTGGGGCTTCCTTGAGGGGAATTTGTACCTTTGTTTTAAAGAATTGAAGGCTGACACTGCAGGGACCCTGTGAACTGAGCTGTCAGTTTGTCTGACACCGACAGTGTGGTGGAAATCTGATACGCTTGGGCTCCACAGTGTTTCAGCATGGTAAACCCTCTGTCTTGGTTACCCCATATATTAAATAGGAATCCTTCACTTTGGCATGACTGAGAATTAATTCACCAAGGTGTAGTAAGATCTTTGATGGAAAGCCACTAGGTCGTAAGGGATGGGGGTGTGTATACAAAATTATGTGGTATAATGTACTTGACTCTTCCATAAAATACTGTTTCTAGTATAGCTGTCAACATATTCCCTGTTTCCTTTCCTCCATCTGTGCCTGGCAGACTGGAGGTTTGTGGGGGGACCTTTTTTCCTTCCCCCAGTCTCTTGATCTGGTTTGTTATGGGAGTTAGTGGGTCCAGCTGAGGGGGGGGGGGCGGAGTAGAGAGGAAGGAGGGGAGAAAAAACAAGGCTGTGCTGATTGAGAAGGACTCTGGCTGGAGTGATCAATGGCGGAGGATGGGGCAGTGGGATCTCCCTGTTGTGGAAGTAGGACAAGAGTATGAGAATGTGAGTTGTGGAAAACTTTCTAAGGTCTATCATACACCTGGGAAGCCTCTACAAACAACATGCTAAGCTGACTTTGGGCTAGAGTGCATTTTATTGTGCTGCAAAATGATGCACTGTCCTGCACTGCTGTCTGAATACTGAACAGAAAGATCATTAGCTTTCGTATGTGAAGTCAATCAGAGGGTTTTTTTGCCAAGTTCCCTTGTGTTGCAACATGTTGCGCGGGGGGGGGGGGGGAAATGAGCACATTCAGGACAATTGGGTTCTGCAGGATGCTGCAATAATAGACTCAATGCTGCTGTAAATCAGCATCACCCACAGCAAAAGACGGTCTCAATAGCGTCAGTCTGTAGTGCCAGTTAGGTTAATCTGAATTGTAGCGCCTTGTCACACAATTAAATACTGTCTTGTGGGCCCATCTTACTGCTTCTGATATACATTAGTGATTTACAGTAAGTTTTTTCTATACCCTAAATGCAGATATCTTAGACTGCATGCCTACAGATATGTTTTTGAATGACACTATACCACATGCTGAAGTAAGAGTTCTGCTTTGTCGAGCAGCAAAAACATTTTGGTTCTGTTTAGTGTAATTAAAAAGCCTGCTAAAACCTTTTCTGTAGATCTTCAGAGGGCAAACATTTCAGAACTGTCACAAAGACTGCAGCAACATATTATTTTGCTTGGGTTAAGCCCTTTGAAACAACGAAAGTCTATAATTACATCTGTGAGCCCATTCCAAGCGGTTATGGCGTGTGCGAAAAGCAGCTCCTAGATATGACCATACGGTTTGGCTGAAGTTTTGATTTCTAGCTCACAGGTAACCCTGGAAGAGCTATTTTCATAATGGTAAAGGGGAAATGCTGCAGTAAAAGAATTTATATATTTCCTAACTTCACTTTGAACTCCACTTCATGAGCTGAAAGTAACCAGAAGCCATGCTGCTTGGTACCAAATGCTTCTGCTAACTTGTGGATTAGGCCTGCCTGAAATTTAATGTCTTTCATTTAGCACACTTCAGTGTATGCATTTGCTATGCTTCTGAGCTTTCATCCTGTAGTCTCAGGAGGCAAAATTCACTTTGGGGGCCATTTCCATAAGCTTTGCTGTACCTGCTATTGAAAATTAAACACTAGCATTTGGTTTGAGTTCCATGTTCCCCACACTGCTTATGAGGCTCAGATATTGCTGGTACTAACTGAAAGCCACAGGAACTGATAATGTTAAAGAAGGAAACCCCCTTTTTTCACTTTTTCCCCTGCTCCCCTTGTTCTCAAATTTTGTTTGGGAAAGCTTTATTGCATTATGCTTCTATATATGGGGTCTGCACTACATGATCTGGGGGTGGCAGGGATTCCCATTGAAATTATCCCATTTCTTTACAGCCCATCACAACCACTAATTTATGTTCTACACAGATTTACTTAGTGAAAAATACTAACCTGGGTGTTCTGATGTTTCAGTTGGGTATTGCAGGCTTACTCCATTCCTTTCCTAAACTGCCTGTAGTATTGCTGTGAGCTATTGAACAGCTGTTCTGTTTGCCATAGAGGTGGCTGTGTTTGCTTTACTTGCCACTGATGTGCATGTTCCATACACAAAAACAACCCCCAAGACCAACATGAAAAGATTATTACGGCTGTAAAGTGAAGTACTCAAAAGTCAGGAAACAGCATAGTTAAATGTTCATGTTCAATCTCATCTGTGGCACTGTCTTACGGTATAGTCTTTAACATGATAGCATGTTATTTCAGAAGGGCTCTGACTCATTCAGCATGTTCACTGGATCATGCACAGTACATGAAGCGAGGGTTTGACATTTTAAAAACAAACCTGTTGCAACATGCAGTGAAGAGGAAGGGTGCACACAAATTACTAGTTGGCAATCCAATGTTAAAATCAAAATAACAAAGTTAGTAACTATATCTTAAAACACTGTCGTGGGCGCTGTTGAATTAATGTCCTCATTTTTATTCAGTACACACCATCGAGGCTGCTCATTGAGGACCAAATTCTGATTTCAGATCTGCGAGTGTAAACTTGTAACAAATCCACTGATGTGGATGAGTTTATGCTAGATTTACAGTTGGGGCAGTTGTGAACAGTATTTGGCCCAGAATGAGACATGGATCCCCATCCTGCCTTTGAGTGCAATTTCAGTGGCATTATAACCAGTGTGGTATCTAAAGGAGAGTAGACTACGCTGTACATTGGAGGCAAGAAGTGCGATACAGCTGGATGTGTCTACTGACAAGTACAAAAGAAGCTGTCATAACTGCATTAGATTTCCTGGTGCTTTGGTTATTGAAGTTTTTTTCTCAGATGGGAAAATGCCTCAAAGGCTTAGATTTTCATTAAACTCTTGCTTGTAACACCATAGCTACGAGACTGTTAAAGTGCATGTATTTCTGGTGAAACTCACTCCTTCATTAAAATGGGGTCCTGGAATGAAGTACATGTGCAAGGAAGAGAAGCTACAAACAAAAATGGAGTCTCTCACCCCTCCTCATAAGTGTGGGTGCACATTTGCCGAGGACATTTCTGTGATGATGCTTCTGTGGCAGCGGCTGGTGTTGGAAAGCATCCATTCATGCAAGTACAAATGAATTCACCTCAAAGGTACTGAAAAATCCTTCCCCTCCTTTACATTAGCTCACTTGCATTGAGCTCCATTTCAAACTGTGGTCCTTTGCTTGACGAAACAATGACAGTTCTGCCAGAAGGCAAAACTCTGCTCTGCAATCGCACAGATGAATTCTGTAGGTAAACATGATCTAGTGAAAAAAGCTGGGATTGGGCCACAGAGCTGGGCTCCGTTACTGGCTCTGTAGCAGACATGATGCTGGACTGGCAAATTTAAATAGATGGCTCAGTTTCCTTATCTGCAGCCAAGTACTTCCCAGGACTGTTGAGGCTTTATTAATGTTTATGTAACCCACACCCACTCAGAGATGGCACTCTGTGCCCCCTCTTGCTGTTTAGTCTGCGGATAGAAAGACTGAGCCTGCTACAGACTGTCATAGGGGCTCATTCTCCTAGGTTCTAAAGTCACAGATTCAATCCCGTGTGTTGATCAGCAGCAGACAAGTGCATGGCAATAGAGTATTAATTGCTATAGGTTAGCACTGCTATTGGTAGCTCACTGAAGCATCTGCTGCATTTATTTAGAATCTGCAACATTTTAGGCCATCTGCCCTTGTAAGCAGGGAGCATTATGGGAAACCTTCCTAATAGTCATTTGAGTTTTATAAATGCATCCTTGTTGGCGATAACTTTCCCTCTTCGCTTGACTCATTGCAAGGATTGCACTGGGTCATGTCTTGTTTATGAACATGTGTGCCGTCTCTTCCTATAATCAAGACCTTATGATGAACTGTAACTAGAGCCAGGTGAAGGGTGTGTAGTGAGCCAAGTATTTGTCGAGTGACATTTTTTCTGCTTGTGAATTGTCCAGGATCAGTGTTCCATGTCAACACATTTGTTTGCTGTTTGAATTGTTTTTTTGACATGGGCTGCTTTTGATAGTCACAAATCACAATTTTGTCTGGTCTGATTAGACACATGAGTCACATGGCGTAGTTGTCTTTCCTGTTTGGAGCAGTGTGGGATATGGCTTGCCCATGCAATGGTGGCCCATTTCCCTGCATACTTCAAGAACCGGGGTGGGATGGGGTCGAGAATAGGGATCTGGCACTTGACCTTTACTGGCTAGTCACTCTATGTGGGAGTTTAGATGAACACAGGTGCCTCTTGAGGCTTGGAAGGCACCATGGGTCAACACAACTATACTCTGCAGCTTGGAAGAAGAATTCCTGCTTCCCTTGGTCCCTGAGGAATTCTCCAACACACAACTTGTAGCAGTATTTGGACTTAGTATAACCCTCTTCTCTGTGCATGTCCTTTGGTGCCTTACCCACAGACAGTTATGAGTCTGAGACAGTGTTGACCTATCAAGCCTGGATCTCTAAGCTATAGAGGCTCATGGTTTTAGCACTGGAGATCCCTGATTCAGTCCATGGAATAGGCCAAAATGGTGGCCATCACACAAGCATTATATGTTCATGTGGTTATCAAGGAGATTGAAACAGTCAGGGAGTTTTCAGTCCCTGGCCCGGCTGAGAAGGGGGAGCACTGCTTACTCAAGCCAGGAAGAGTAGTTAAACTTCCTCTGCTTTAAGCAGAAGGGAAAGACTTGTGATCCACCTGTCCTTTCTTTCATGCCTGACTCTATGGAAAAAGGAGTGCAAATATTACAAACATCAATGCTCATATTGCTCACTTTCTCTTTGGTAAGGTTTCTTCACCTCCATCTTGGACTGTTATGGCATCAAATACAAACAAGACTCAATACTGAGAACTCGACCTGGATAGAAATGGGTT
This sequence comes from Pelusios castaneus, assembly GCA_007922175.1. Classification (NCBI taxonomy): domain Eukaryota; kingdom Metazoa; phylum Chordata; order Testudines; family Pelomedusidae; genus Pelusios; species Pelusios castaneus. Next base: position 165,202 of record ML685956.1, read on the forward strand.
TTAAAAGGGGTCAATCATCAGGAATGGCGGACTAAAAATAAGTGGGATTTAAAGCTATTATTCCTTCATTCCACTCTGTTTAGGGGAACTGAATTGTATGCAAGGGTTCACTTTAACGTGGAAATGAATCAGAACCTGGTTTTACCAAGCTTCTGAAAAAATGGTCAGGATTTGACTAATTTTGTGTTCAATTTAATTTAGAATTAATGTCATGGTCAAAATGAAATAGACCATGGATCTTGCCTAGACCATGGATCTTAAAATGAACAGCCTTTTATTTTGAACCCTAGATGTGTGCCCTTAAATCAAACACGCACTTGTCTGTTGTATGTGACTTGGTGGTGATTTCTCCCATTTCGTATCTTGCCTTGTTTACTGAGCCACAGTATTGGGTACAAAAAACAACAGAGTCCTGTGGCACTTTTAAAGACTAACTAACAAATATATTTATCGCATGAGCTTTTGTGGGAGAAAATCCCACTTTGTATTGGTATCGGATGCATGACTGTTTGTGGGTTCTCTAAAACTACATGTAGAACAGATGCTGCATTTCTTTCAGCAGGAGCTATCTTTTTAGCTAGGGCTTGTAGGGAACTCAGACTGGCTAAGTGGACTCTAGCTGACTTGCTGAATGCTGCTGGGTTAATGACTACATAAAAAGGTGAAAGATGACTTGTTTGTTAATGGGCACACAATGAAGTGGATGTGATCTGTCTGGAGGATAGTGATGGACTTTTTCACTGTTTTAATTTTTGAGCCCAGTGCTTTCAATAGTTTGCCATCTGGTGGGTTAACTAATTCCTTGAATGCAGAAGGAGGTAGGGGTGTGTGTATGAGAGAGAGGGAGGCAGGCAGTGGGCATCTCTGTACCACTTGCATTTTGATCAAAAGGCAGCAATTAAAGTACTTCATTACACATGTACATATTTCATACATACTTTGGAACACTTAAAGATTCTGATGAGACTTCTCAGACAAGACACTGACTTGCTGTGCAGTAGCAGTGGGTGGAGTTGTATTTGGAAGTCAGATTTTCTGAATGGTAAGGTCATCTCAAGTAGGTTATTGTACACAGAGCCTAGAGTAAAGATTCTCTTCTTTCCAAGCCTTGAGTCCTCAATCTGGAGGGGAAAATACTGCAAACCAGATCTTCAATAGGCTTTACGCTACCAAATGCCCTTTAGCGATGCTGCATGCTGACTAGAGGTGACTGTTTTGACCAGTGTTGTCTTTTGTCTACAGAATAAATCTGTAGAATACTGCTCGCTATCCTATAGTAATCGGGAAAACAACCCTCATGTATGCTTTAAAGGAGATGCGCTATTCTCTCCGTGGGAATTCTGTTCTTGGAGAGAGTTTTCAAGCTGAAATGCTTATAATTGACTCAAGTAGCAGAAACCAGTGAGGTGCTACTTGTTGTATGATCAGAAGGCATGGGAGGTGCAAAATTCAGTCGTTTGCCCTGGAAGGTGGCAAGTAAGCAAAGCAATGATGAGTTTTCTTGTCTTGATTGTTCCTACTATTGTAGTCTAGTGTCTATTATTCAAAAGTAGTTCATGAATAGGATTTTGGATGCTGTTACATATTGTAAATGAAACGGCTTCCACCTCACTCAGAGCAGAGCTCTTCTGTTTTAAATCTCCATTAATTATTTGGGGGAGACAGTGCTTTTGTGACTTCTTGATAGGAGAAGCTCCGTGTCAAGGAGCTCCAGCTCTTCTGATAAATGCAATGGTAAGTTTTTTAAAATGGGTATCGAAAGTTTGGTTCCTAAATCTGTGTTTAGATGCCTAAATAGGTGATCTGATTTTCCTTTTTTAAAAAATAAATAAAAATTGCCTATAGCTGCTACTGTCTTGGACAGTAAAATCAGGGTAACTTTTCTGCATATGGAGGCAAAATATTTTAGCATCTGACAAAGTAGGATTTTTCTCCCACGAAGGCTCATGCGATAAAATAAATGTTAGTCTTTAAAAGTGCTCTCGGACTCCTTGGTTGTTTGGCTGACCTAGACTAACACGGCTCCCCCTTTAGAATGTGGTTTCCATTGAAATCAACAGGAATGGAAAGCCTTGCATCAGAGAGGCAGAATCTGAGGCTCAATGCTGCACTATAGCTTCTGTGGTTACTTGTGTGAGGAAAGAGGCTACAGAAATAGGCCCTGGATCCTCTGGCTATCTATTAAAGCAACTATGTGTTGTAGAGTACCAGGTGTCAGGTCTTGATCCGAGGGAGAACATCTTAACAAACAAATGAAATTCCATTTTAGGATGTTGTATTGTGGGGATTGCGTGTGTTGGTAAATGAGCAATTCCTGACTAGAGATTGCTTTGGTCAATTTTATTAGTTTATTGCAGAAGGTGTACTTGTAGGTATGAGAGCAAGTCATTTCTATTTTTAATAGTACACAGTACTGTTTTTAATTCTGAATAGCCTGGTTCTAATCAGTTACACTTGTGTCAAGTCAGGAATAATACTGAAATCAATATTCAGAGGGGTAGACATGTTACCCTGGTATAAAACTGATGAGACACAAAACAGTGTTTAGTTCCACCAGTTCTAGATCAGGGATTGATAGAGTAAGGACTAACAGCAAAATTAGATGGCAAATGCTGATGTGTTTTTCAAAAACAAAAGTAGTAGTTAAACAAATTTAAAAAAGTGTTTTGTTCTCCAGTTCCAACCTTGTAGCTTTAATCAGTCTCTTGAGAGAATCTGGTATTGAAGTGAAAAGGGAAAACGTATAAAGGGAACCAACCACTCTTGTGAATGAATGTACTAGGAATATGAAGACGGGAGACCAGTCTGCAACTGAGTATCCAACTGTGCAAAAATGTTTAGGTTAAGGATTTTCTTCTTAAATGAAGAGCTTTCAGCTTTGCAAAATGACATACTTGGTTGTAATTGTGCATGATTTCCATACTGCATGGCTATCAAATGCAAATTCCAGCCAGACTGTCAGTTAAGGTGGATTCCATGGATATTTGTGTTTTCCGTCCTCTCCCATCCCCAGAGCAAGTCTGGGAACCACTGTCCTCTCATTGATTGCAGTAATGTGAGAGTGTTGTGAAGTACTGGAATGTTTTAAAACAATACCTCCAGGAAGAGAGGACTTTGAAAGAAATGAAAACTGCTGTCCACTTTTGAGAACCTGAAGCTACAGAATAGCCTTTTTTTTTTTTTTTTTTTTTAATTTAATATAAGTAACCATTTATCAAAGTCCAGTTTGCCTGGGTATCGAGATACGGTGGAGAGCGTGCGGGGTCTGTCTGACTCTAGGCAGTAAGATTGTTCTAGTGCTTAAGGAGTTCACATTGGAACACATCACTGGTTTGGGTTTTTTTCCCTGTTTTTTGACAGCCTGCCCTGAGAGAGGCATTCAGAGCCAGTCTAGATAACAGGACAGTGGTGATAAGGGCCAGGTAAGTATCTACATACTAGATGTGGACCCGAAGCAATGCCTTAACTCTGAACATTCCTGAACTTTGGGTGAATTGGTACCTAGTTCTGGACTTTCCCTGACAACGTCAGTGGCTGCACTCTAACCTTGGATTTAGACACCTCTCAATGTAGCAGAAGCTCGGCTCTGTCTTGTAAAATATTTAGAGTGGCTGAAGCTCATCTCTATCCAGCATGTTCCGCTGGGGAGAATGGTTTTAAGTTGAACTCTTTTCAGTCGGACCACAGCATTAAAGAAAGCAGTTGAATCTCAGCCACCTAGGATAACGAGTTAATGATGGTGGGGAAGATGAAAGTATACATCTGTGAATAAGAGGGGAATAACGTGTGGTTATATAGGATCAGGCTATGTGGGAAGGGAAATCTTAGGTGCTTGGCAGTCTTGGGATCCTAGATCTCTTGGTAGCAGAACCTGCTTCTGTGCATGCCGCTTTCAGGAGACTATATAAAAACCTCCTTCTAATTGTAGGCTTCCGAGTGCAATGTATGGATTCTGCCTGTCTGGGCAAGGCAAGTAGGAAGCCGTATTATTTACATAGAGAACAGGGTATGGTTCACGTTCACGGAGTCAGATCGGCATCTTTTTCCCCCACTTAGTCAGTGACCTTTTGATTTTTATTGTAATTCCTCTCCAGTGTTGGAGGGAAATTGATTGTGCCAGTGAAAAATGTTGAGGCAACTCAGGAAAATGGCTCTACTTCTCAAAACACTCCTACTGTTTTTCCCTGCCCTAAATGTTGATCTCTGCTAAGTATAACACAATCTGGTAACCTTAGGAAAATAAAAGAATAATTCAGTGCAGTTGCTTACACAGCTAAAAGCTTTAGGGCAAATCACAAGCAACAGAAATGCCAACCTTATGGGAGAGACTCCTATAACATACAGTAGGGTGCAATCAATTTGTTTCATGAGTTTGGACAAAAGTGTGGGTAAAAACCACACTTCCAGAAGAGACAGATTCCGAGACAGCTTGCTGCTTTCCTCCCTCAGCCCAATCAGTCGGATGGGTGTGCGCACGCCCGATGGTATAGATGCCGTGAAATCTCCTTTTAATTCACTCTGTACCAAGATGAGTGGCCTAACTTCTAAGACTGGGAAAGTGCAGTGCATTCAACTAGGGTGAACTTGTCGCCTTCTTTAAGAGTACTATCCAATGGTGCTGGAGTTTGTCTACATTATCGAGTTTGCTGAGTACATGAGATGGAAGGTTCTGTGTCCTGATAGTATTGTAGGTCTCTATTTTTAAAGGGGCATGGTACTATTTCAGTTTCCAATTATGAAATTTGAGCCATAGTCCCTCAGCCAGAATTGGAAATGAGAGCAGTTGCATTTTCTTATCCCAGGTTGTGGTCCTTTGATTAAAACCTGAGGTTGGATTAAACACGCAGGCTGTTAACTTCAGATTGGTTTAGTCTATTAAACAATCTAAATTTGCTGCTCTAGATGGGACTTCTTGTTTGCTTTAGCCCTACAGGCTATAGATGTGCTTAAAATGGAAAAAGTTAAATATTTGCAAATATTTATTCTAGGGCAGTGGGTTTACAAAACTTTATATTTGCAAATCTCCTTTTTGTATCCATGTCTTTCCTCTGTCTTTTCTGTCTGCTTTTCCTCTGGTGAAATAACTCCTTGGATACTCAAACCCAACACAATTAAACTAGCTGTTAATTTGCTTATGAGAGCTGAGTGTATGGTCTCTTTTGGGGGCTAGAATGTTTTAGGTAGCTGCACTTGTTGCCTCTGATTCCCCTCCCTCCGTAGTCCCTTCTGTTCCCATATTGCAGGATTGCTGGTTAGGAAGAAATAGGATCCTAGAGACTCTTGTCTCAGTTTTCCATCCAAATAGGGGTTCTAAAGAGGTGGCTTTCTGCTGTATGCCAAGGTGAAAAGATGACCCCTTTCCTAAAGTCTGGCTTTAATAATAGAGAAAATTGACAATAATGAAGTGCAGCTCAAGTCTTCTGTCCAAAATTGGCTTTTTTTGTTTCTCCCTCAGGAGTGCTCAGCCCACACCCTATAGTCAGACAGCCCCTCTCATCTCCCTTCTGTCCAGGTGGGATAATGACTCATTTGCTTTACTAAGACAGTGGAATCCACTTAACTCTTTCCAAGCATCTGCTAATGGGGCATGTTAGGCAAAACTTAATTACTGAGCACCTCCTAACAGGTCTCTGCCCAAACAGGCTTGAATAATTGAGTTCACTAGCACTTGCCATCCTAGAATGTCTAGCTGACACTACTCCATAGCCCTAATGTTTGCTCCTTAATCAGTGGCTCACGAACTGTGGTCTGCAGTTGACCAGTGGTCCATGGAAGCCTGCCTGGTGGTCTGCAGCATGGTACATTGCAGAAATTAAATCGGTGGGGATGGGGTAGAGTATTTCTTGTGAAGTGGCCTGTAGAGTGGAGAAGTTGGGAGAGCCACTTCTCTAAGCTATTGGGTTAAGTGCAAATTCCGTAAGGAACTGTAAGTCATTTGGTAAATGTTAATGATGGACATATTTCTGATCTAACGGTTCCAACCTTAAAGGAGATTGCATTTGCACAGCTTGTCTCCTTTCATAAGCAATAACATGTTCTCTGCCACCCTAGACTTCAGAAGTATTATTGACACAACTTTTCTTCCTAGCATCTGTATATAAAGAGGGGCTTTCATCACTTTTAATTTGAGGTTCTACAGTGCCGGCTCATGATGTGGAGACTAATCATATTTAGATGGTGGTTTAAAAGGAGAAATCTCGTGCCTGTGTGTGCATCCTTTCAGTCTTTTACAGCTAGGAACAATATTTATGGCTACCTAAGTTTTATGGTATCTGACTTGGAGAAATACCATTTTCCTTTCACTGCTTCCTGATATTTTGCACACTTGGCACTTGTGTGGCATGATGTGAAGTCTGTTCCTATTGTGCCTTGGACAGCCATGTGTGGGGATTGTACAATTATTTGTTTAAAAGCATAGATTGGGGAAGTAGTGTCCAGCCCTTCCCTTCCTCCACTCCAGCTGGGGCTTTGCTGTACAGGTGGTGGTGATGGATCCAGAAGAGAGCCTGCTGTTCTGCAGTCTGTGGCAGGTCCTCCCACTGAGGCTGAGAGCTGAAATGGAGCTAATCACAGTATGTGCATTTTCTAGTTCAATCTGAAACCAACTCCTTTCTCTAGAGATCTCCCCTTCTCATCCTTGTCCTTCTCTTGCCTTAATCTTAACTCATGGAAGCTGTTTACAGCCCATTAAAGGATCAAATATCCTCAGATGCTGTTATGAGGCTTCATTAACATTTTTCCATTTTACAGCTCAATTCCCTACATGGGAAAACCCAGATTTAAAAGAATGATTCAGAGGGTAGCTATGACATTCAGATATTATGGTGTTTGGATCCAGAGCCCAGCTATTTGTATGAAACAGGATGTCTGTCTGTCCCCTGAGATGTACTGTAATTCACTTGAAAAGTCATCTTTGCAAGCTACATGCTTGTATATTAAAAGTTACAGCCTCTGTGGTCAAAGCTGAGTTGTCCCTCTGAGAGATGACACAGAATTGATGGTCATGCTTATTTTATTGCCATGAATGATGTGGAATTGTACTGCATATGGCAATACAAATATTCTCCATTTAAATCTTTAACATAGCTTACTGTTGAGCTCTTCCCGATTCCTCTTCTATTCCCAAAGCTCCCTGGCAGGAGTCCCCCAAAGTGATAGCTGGTGCTGTAAAACCATTCTAGGCCTTCCTCACCGTGGAGTCCTGAACTCTCAAGTGTTCCTCAGTGCCTACCGAGAGGGCCAGATGGCACAAGGTTACATGAATACACATCTGAGTCAAAGCCTAAATATAGGCCTGAAAAATGCTGCTGACTGCTAATAAATCTCTGAAAGAAATGGCTCTCCCATTCCTCTGCAACTCTTACAAGTCTGGGAAATACTTGTTATGCAATTGGAGAGAGGGTCTGTCTTTAAAGTGTCCTTTTTCTCTGCAGGCACTGGTGTCACCACACAGTTACACGGACGGTTTCCTGCCAGGTGCAAAATGGCTCCGAGACAGTGATCCAGAGGGTTTATCAGAGCTGCCGGTGGCCAGGACCTTGTGCAAACTTAGTGAGGTAAAAATCCTTAACGTCTTGTGTTGTACATTCACACTGTGGGCTAGGTCCTGATTCCAGTCAGTGGGAATCTGGGCTAAGCAAAGCATGTAGCATTAGACACTAGGGGACCAGATTCAGATCTTAGTTAACCCAGTATAAACTGGAAGTAACTCATTGAAATAAATGGAATGATTCTTAACTTGTACTGGTTTAACCGAGATCTGTAGCTTCGCTCTGTGTTGCACTGTTACCTGTGCAAGCTTCCTCAAACAGTTTTATTGAGGTACCTGATGTTCCTGACCTTCAACGCTACTGCTCTGATTCTCTGATGGTGCCAATGGCTCTGACCTGTGGAGTGGCTTTTTTGATGTGCATCAGAGCCAGTGCGGGACTAAGATAAGGCCACCAAAATACAGTCACATGTGATCATTGCTAGGATTGGACTTCATCCTGGTACCTTCCCAGTGATTAAAGGAGAGTGTGCAAATAATAAAAGGATATGCACTCGGAGCCAGAGTTTGCAAGGTGCTGAGCACTATTAATTCCCACTGATTTCAGAGAACCGTAAGAATTTGAGCTCACGTAAGGGACTCTTCATCCACAGCTCTCAGTGCCCTTTACAGAGGTGTGAGTGTCCAGTATTTCCACTGTGCAGATCAGGAACCCCAGCATGGAGGTAGCGACTTGCCTAAGACTCCTTGACTTCCAGTTGTTGGTCCCACCCACTAGATTAGACTCTGCTAGTAATTCATTTTGCCACCTGGCTGCTTGCAGCCTTAATTTTGTCAGCCCAGGGAATGGAATTATTCCTTGCCATTTTGTTACAAACAGCTACAGAACAGGGTTTCAAATAATCTCATGCGTAGTAATGTAGGCATGTGGCAAAGGAATGCTGAGCCAGCCCTCTGTCACATGAGGCCCAATTAAAGAATGGGAGCCAGCTACTGCCCTCCTTAGCCAGGGGCTATATTAGACTCAAGTTGCAGAAAGGAAATTCAAGGGAGAAGTCGGAGTGAGGAGGCAGTTGAGCTCCCCTCAGTTGGTGGCTGAGGACTAGTCTTCACTCACAGGGGGAAAATCAATTGACCTTCCCGATGGATTGAGCGGGGCTGTGAAGATGCTGTTGATGGAGAAGCCAATCTATTAAGACCATCCCAGCAATTGGAGTAGCACCAAGTCAAAGGGAGGCCCCTCCCTTGAACTCAGCGCAGTGGATGTGCTGGGCGCAGGGTGGTCTAACTGAGATACATAAATTATCTTACGCAGCTTGTGTGTCTGAGGCCCCTGAGGTGGGTAAGAAGCGCTTTTTGTATAGAGAAGCTGGTGGGCAAGCGTCCTGTAAATACACCTCATTAGTGGGAGCATGAAGCTGAGGTCTGAGTGGCTTGTGGGCACGGAGGACCTGAGCCAGAGGAAGGCCCCATGGGAGTCAGCTACAAGGCTGAATACAGTTTCAACATCTTCCAAAAGCATCCATCAAATACTGCACTTCCCCTACAAAAGTGTGCATCAGGATTTTAATTTTCTATGTTGCTGTTACTGCAGTTGGGTCTCTAGTTTCCAGTTTGGTCAGTCCTCCTCAGTCTTCATTTGCTTGTAATATGTGTGAATCGGTCGTCTTTTAACCACAGCTTGACGAACATTTTCTAGTCTACGCTCTTGTGGCCAAATGTCTGAGGTTTTTCAATTTCCCAGGCCTGATTGATTATTTTGATGTTCCATTCCTATTAAGCTTTAAACATAGCTTTTTTTTTTTTTAATTTGCCAAAATCTTGCCCATTCTTTTTATTGTGAATGAAGTTATACTGCAACCAAATAGCCAATTATGTTACTGGATCAATATCCTGTGGATATACTTGTACAGTTGTTCATTACATGGCATAGTCACTTAAAAGTGGTATATAAATTGATGTCTGTGAAATCTCTAACAAATATAAACAGACTTTAAAAATCTTTTGTGTTAAGTCTGGTGACATTCTAACTTAGCTGGATGGGTTTGTCTTAGAAAAACTACTTCAACTTAAATAGTTTGAAGACTACTAGACTGTAGGGGTTGTCTTTTGCTTTTGTTTTTCCTGTCTGCTTCTGAGGACTGGAGAACAGCACTAGAATGATTAGCAAGAGAAAAGCTTAAATAAGTGTTAATTTTAAGAATTGGAAAAGGTGGGAAAGGTTACATCTTTTATTGGATTTACTTCAGTTTGAGGTTCAAGTTTTTGAGCTTACACAGAGCTCAGATGTCTTCAGTGATTTGCATAAGCTCCAAGCTTGTGTCTCACCAACAGAAGTCCAATAAAAGAGAGTGCCTACAATAGACTAACACGGCTACCCCTTTGGAATTCACCTACCTTGTTTCTCTAATAGCCTGGGACCAACATGGCTACAACACTAAATTGAAAAACATCAGAAGCCTCAGCACGGAAATATTAAAGTTACTGACGCTTAAAATTTCACTTGGGAGCTACTTCTGGAAATTAATTGTGCCCCTGGCTGGCCTGTGCTCATAGGGCATGGACTGGTAAAAATGCAAGAAAATTCTGTCTAGATGGGGCAGGAAGGGAAAACCATGCTACCAGTTTTTCATTTGAGGAATTTTCATGGAATTGTTTCTGGGCAGAAACTGCTCAATGTAAAAACAAACCAGAAGAAATATTCTGACATAAACGTTAACCCTCCATTCCCCTTTAGAGAGAATGTTAGATTCCAGAACAGAGAGGCTGGCACGCCTCCAAGGTAATAGCAATATCCTCTGGCCATGGTCACGCATCATAACCACCCAGTCTGTCTGACAAAAGACACCTAAATGAAACTCGGGACGTTCCTGACACTTTCCTGAGGACAGCCAGAAGGGGGCTGGTGGCAGTGACGTCAGCCCACCCGGTTACCGACAGTGGAAAAACAGTCCAGCACACACTTGCTTCCAGTGGCCCTTGTATCGCCGGTTGAAAGAAGTCACTGCAGACCAGGAAGTGTTTTGAGAACAAAGGCCATATTCTCCAAGCCCCCTGAGAGTCAGAGATGGTAGCTGACACATGTCCAATATCTCCATCCTAGATGCCTCTCTTTTCTCATTGGTTTCCTATTTGGGGGACAGGTGTGTCTGGCTGATCTTACTGACATTTTGATTTTTCACAAGAAGGTTAAAAAAAAGCCATTGGAATCAATGGATGCTGATGACTGCCATGTGGTAAGAGCGCAACCTTGTGCAACCCTGGTCCAGGAAATAAAGACCTGCCTTTTACATCTGTCACCTTTGCTATGCTGCCTAGCCCCTCAGTTGAACAGAATTTGTCTATAATAGCACCATCTTGTGGCTCCTAATAGCATCATGAATTTTAATTTGCAAGGCCGTTCTTAGTGTGTCTTTAAAGAGCTGGCTGGATTTGTTACTTTCTACCCTCCTGAGGCAAACAGACTGGCTTTTGGCCAGGAGGTCTTGTCAGCTGGGAATACGCGTGTCCTATAATTAGCCTGAGATGGATACACCATCTGTTACAAACACTCAGATTTCTCTCGAACCAGGCCTTGGTGAGCTCTTGCACATCAGTGTTGACACTAAGCAGTTGAGGGCACTCGTGCGTCTTCTCCTGTTCCTTGTATTGTGCAAAATTATCCAAAACAGCAGGAGTCCCTTACTAAATGCAGTAAAGAAACTTGGGCTATCATACCCGTGTGAATGCTGTGCAAAGCCCAGTCAGTTCCCTTTCACTCAGTGACAGAGAAAAACAATGTAGGAATAAAGTCCATGCTGTTTCCTCATTGGCCTTGCAGCCTCTTCCTGCTGTGCGGAGAAGTCTGTCTAGCCTTCATCTGACCTGCTTATCCAGTCTGAGTTGTCAGAGCTCATTATCTTATCTGCAAGAAGTTGCAATGTTTCCACAAGAGTGTTTTGATCGAGCATACCATCTGGAGCAAACACCATAGTCTTTGTGCCCCATACAAACACTGTTGTCTCCCATTACCCTTAAGAGGTTTCCCCACCTTCTGGTCTCATTGTCTAGAATTTCAGAAGTCATTTTTATCTCCACTTCTTCTCCAGACATGCATCGCCAGTCAGGTTGATTTGATGCCTTATTTGTACGTACGTACGTACGTTTTAGGCTGTCAGTGTTGGATTGTGGCCTTCTGCTGAAGTCTATCCAGTTTGTCTCAGAGGAAGTGTGGCTTTATCAATTTTTCTTTGTTATGAATAGTAAACTGATGGAACTCTGTTACAAATGGTGGTGGAGATCCATCCCTGATTATAAGGAGGAAGCATGGGTAGAATTGATTGGAGTGATGGAATAGAGTCAGACTCTAAGATCAGAAGGGATCAATACGGTCATTTAATCTGACCACCTGCACAATGCAGGCCACACAACCTCACCCACCCACTCCTGTAACAGATATCTAGCCTAAGACTGGGTTATTGAAGTCCTCAAATAAAAGTTTAAAGACTTCAAGATATAGAGAATCCAGCAGCAAGCGACCTGTTTCCCATGCAACAGAGGAAGGTGAAAAGCCTCTATAGCCTTGGCCATTCTGGGGAAAAATTCTACATTGACCTCAAACACGGCTGTCATCTGAACCTTGAGAATAGAGAAGACCCATAGACATTAGCACAACTGGACGTCTTCCTATTTCTCGCAGCGGTGTCTTGATGCAACCCTTCCATCTTTTTGTTTACAAGTAACGGCCAAATCTAGCCAAGCTTTCACTCCATCAGTGTCTATGGGGAAGTTCTCTAGCGCAAGGAACTCCAGCCAAAAAAGGTGTCTTGCAGTTCTGCACAGACAGTGGAGAGTGGCCTTTCATTAGAGATGCTGCTTCCAAACAGATGTCAGTGTGGCCAGACAGGGTTTAATCCATTTCCTGTCACACATTCAGAGGTTATGTTTCTCTTCCTTATTGCATAAATTTTGGATCAGGGCCCAGCATTTGACAAGAAAGGAGGATCTGTGTGATCCCCAGCATAGCAGCTCGGGGCATGTTGCTTCTAGCTATCTACTCACTCTTGTGAAGCTGGAAGCTGTCTCGTGAGCATTGCCATCTTGGCTCAGCTGGGATGTGTTGCTCTGTTCCTATGTCCACTCTACTCGCTCTATTTCGTTTGGAGGCCGGTATTGCTCTGGTGCTCTCTCTCCTGTTGACTTTTTCCCCCTCAGTAGAACTCTATGCTCAAGCCTTTCTCTGTCTGTGCTGTGCCATCTGCATCTTCTGCGCGTCACTGTGGGTGCCTAGGTATTGTGAGGCCAAAGAACAGATGGGCAGCTCTCCAGAGCCTGGGGGGGGCACCTGATGTGGATGTACATTAATAAACCATGTATCTTTATTTAGACATGAATAAAGATGCTTGTTAGGGTTGCATCAGTGACCGAATCCCTGGGGTCCAGCCACCCCGTCAGCTGCACAGAACTCTGAGGCCAGGGGCACCTGAAGCTTTGCTCTCCTCTGTGTGAGCTGTGTTAGGGCTGACTGGGACACTCTCTCTGCAAAGGCTGACAGAGAAGGATGGTCTCAAGGTTAAGGCAGTGGATGGGGACTTCAGAGCTCCTGGTTTTGGTACTGACTCCCTATGTAACTGTGGGCAGTTAACTAACCTCAGTTTTCCTGTTGTAAAAGGGAGTAATTTTTCATGTTTGGGGTAGAGACGGTCTCTAAGTGTATGTACGGTGCCTAATGCAACGGGGTCAGTATGTTGACACTGCACTGTAAGTCCAGGTGTTTTAGCCCAAGCCCCTTTCTATCCACAGAAAAATAGTCTGTGGGACAGGAAGCACTCTGGACTTGGGGGGTGTGGGACATGACATGATAGTCTTCAGGTATGTAAAGTTTGTTAGAAAGAGGAGAGTGATAAATTGTCCTGCTCACTGTGGTTAAGGAGAACAAGTAGTAATAGGCTTAAATTGCAGCAAGGGAGATTTAGGTTCGACATTGCAGGAAAACTTCCTAACTGTCAGGGTCATGAAGCCCTGGACCAAATTGTCAGGGCATGCTTTGGAATCTCGGTCATGGGAGGCTTTTAAGAATGGGTTAAACAAACACCTGTCAGGGATGGTCTAGGTAATACGTAGTCCTGTCTCAATGCAGGGAACTGGTCTAGATGAGTTGTTCAGGTCCCCTCTAGTTCAACACTTCTACAACCTGTCTTCTATACTGATACAGACCAAGTCTGACTCTTCTTATCCTACTCTACGTGACACAATCACAATTGTAGGCAAGAGGTTCAATGTCTTAGTTTAAATGCAGTTTCCAGAGCTTGGTTATCAGTGCATATCAATCTTAAGTCTTCTCAAACTTGTGCCTTTTAAAAAAAAAATGAACCAACTCCATCCATGCCCCCCAGGTTCAGGGGCGCCCTCTTAGAGAACACTAAGACTAGCTATTTTAGATAGGTAGCATCTGTTAAATGGGTGGTTGATACTGACCCCTTCATAAAATTCTCTCAGCTCTATTAAGTGTAGAACAGATAAGTGATATTTTTATATCAAGAATCTGCCTATGGGGTCAATGGAGTTGTTTGAGGTGTACAGTACTAAAAATTTTGACCCATGTTTCAGAGCTTATGTTTAGTTTGAGATTTGTCTAGCTGGTGGTGTCCTCTTGAAATTGGGAACCCTGGTTTTCTTTCTTGGCCTGTTCAGCTGAATACCTCCGAAGGGCTGATGCAGTGCTTAGAATTGCTATTTGAAGTCCATATAGACCAGAAACACTGATAATACGTTCGTCCCATTATTTCTCTGGAGCTTCTAGGTCACATACTTGGAACTAGGCACCCCTTCCCTCCACGTGACATGGCGTAGCAGGCTTAGCGTTCCTCAGAAAGCGGGATCAAGGGTTTGAGTGTCCAAGGGCTTAGAGCCCAGATGTGAGGGCGTGTCCCTGGCTTTGTGAAAGGGGCAGTCGTGTATTCACAGCGCAGAGGAGCTGGACTCTGTACATAGTACCGCATGCAGTGCTGGGGAACAGCTTTCAGCGCGAAAGAGCAGAGGGCTGATGGCCAACTGCTATGCCTGTGCAAAGCACAGAATTATTTAGATCACTAATTAACTTAATGGTTTTGGTGTCTGCAGTCTGACAGAGTTAAACCTTCTGGGCAGAGCAAAGCTAAGGCACTGTGGTCCCTGGCTTTAATTCTCTTGCTTACGGAGCCAAGAGGAGCTGTGGGAAAGAGCAGATTTTAGGAAATGGCTGACTGCTCTCTGGGTCTCCAAATGGGTCCTTCTTTCTGGGGCTAACAGAAATTAAAGCCCTACTGATGGGTTCCTGCAGAGGCTTGAGAAAGGGAAGTAAATGTAAGTGGGGAATGGTTCTGTTACTATGGGGAACTTTTCTGGCTCATACGCTAGCTGGGAGGAATGGGTTAGTAAAAGGATCTGAGTCCTTGCTCCCAGATTTACCCCAGAAGCCTGCCCAACATCGATTGTCCTCTGTGGCAGGGTCCTTGTAACCCTGAAGGCTGGCTCCACAATACCTGATGTCTCATGTCTAGATTGCTGCATCATCTTCCAGCACCTGCTAGTTAAAATTTGGCTCCTGCCTTGTGTTTGCAGTGTCTCCTACACCTTCTTAAGGCTGGCAGTCTGAGAAACGTCCATGTTTTAAAAAGGCGATGCCTTTGGCTCGCTTGCTCTCTTCTTAAAACCACCCCCGTCAGTCTGCTCCGTCATAAGGTCTGGACAGCTCAGTCCCATACACGAATTGCTTTGCCAGCCTTTGTTGGCAACTTACTGGACGTGCTTCCTGCTCCTTCACAGGTCTGTCTTGCCTTCTCTTGTAGGCCAGATTCTGATGTCAATAAAACCCAGAGGGACTGCACTGAGTTTGCTGGTGTGACCTTGGACTGGTCACCAGTGTGACTAAGCTCTTCGGGGGCGTAGGGACTGTGAAATTGTACGGGCCTAGCATAACAGGGCTCTGACCCAGCTGAAGCCTCTTGGCCTGACCGCAATGTAAAGGCAATAATAAAAAGGGACTCTTGTATTTCTTGGTTTCCAGCCATTTTGCTAGTTGGAGACGCTAAGCCTGTTCCACTTCATTATTCTGAACCTGTCCAGTAAGTGACTTTGGAGCCCTTGGCATGGGGCTTGAAGATGAATGAGGTGATGTCCTTGAAGGATTCCTGAGCTCTCCTTTGGCATGAATCACAAGGACTGAGAAAGTAATGCTAACAAAGGCTGCTTATCTTGTGATGTGGAAGCAAGTTTGACCACCCCCCTTAAGGCCCCTTATGTACAAACAGCTGTGTTTATAAGTGTAAAACAAATGGGAAAAGTATTTCCTGTATGTGGACAGCTATTCTGTCTAGTCCACAGGGGAGAGAGTTGTTCCTCTTTGATTCAATAGCTAAGGATCCGATTCAAGAAAGTTTAGTCCCTTTCTTGTCATGACTGGCTGTTGTACTCAGCAACACTTCTTTATGAGCAAAAGGAACGTGAACGCGTATTGATGTGAGACCTGATGGCTGAATGCACCGCTCTGGTCCTCTTGAATATACACTTAACCCTCTAGTTTTGAGAGTTGGCTCCCCACGACCAATTGATTGAAGATCCAGGGACGCAGATCAATCATAATTTTCTGTACGGTGTCTTCAGATACTCTTACTCATGTATCTAGATCTACTGCTCCCAGCACTGGAAAGTGCTATGGTCTAGTAGTTAAAGGTTGATACCGGTCATGGGTGGAGACGGGGCAGTGGGCTAGATAGACCATGAGGTGATATTATTAGTTAACACTTGGGTGTTATTTTCCAACCTCTGACAGTGACTTGCTGGGTTCTGGACAAATTATTAACCTCGGTCTAGTTTACCTTTCTATAAATTACTTCCATCCCTTGCAGGTCCGTTGTGAAGCTTGGCAATTGATTATCTGTAAAGTGCTTTGAGGTCCTTCCCTGGAAGGAGGTAGGCAAGTGTCATGTCCTACCATTTTGAAGTTTGCTTGCCTTGATAATGCAATGAATGCACATGGTGGCATGTGCATTATTGATAAATTAGGGCAAAGCTCTTACTGTTTTTCTTGAGGCATTACGGGGAGTGGGGTGGGTGGCGGGGCTTGGCTGTGTTTGTTGTGGCTTCCCCCCACATCAATACAATAGCATACAGCATGGTCTAAAAATAGTGCCTTGAACTGGAACTTGCGACTTGGGTTCCAATCTCCTATGCCACTGACTTGCTGTGTGACCTTGGGCAAGTTCCCTATCTGCCTCCCACCCTTTATCTTCTCTTTTAAACTACAAGCTCTTCAGGTTTAAGGCAGTTTCTTATAATGGCCACATTTTTCTTACTATGATGGTCTCTCTTTGTTAACTTATCTCCAGTCACTACTGCAGTATAAATGAGTGCCTATACTGAGGCAGGTCCTGATGTGTTACTGTGACAAGGACAGGATTTGGCTCAATGTATTATGTTCTAAACTAAAGCCACACTGAGAGCACACAACCGTTTTATTGTTTAGCATCATTTTGCTCGTCTTCGCTAGTACAGTTGCCAGAAAGTTAATATAGCCACAGAGCTATCTAATGTGTTCCCAGGATGGTCTCTGCCAATGTGGAGCACGCAAGACTTGGAGTTGGCCTCAAACAGGTGAGCTAGAGGGGGAAGGGCTCCCTGGATAACTTCCAGTCTCTTGAGCCCACCACTTTCAACCTGTCTCTATTCTAGGCTACCATTTTCTCCCCATCTCTCCAACTGACATTTCTCCACCATTTTTGCTGCTCTTTCAATGAATCAATGGCCTCCAAGAGTGAAAACAGCTCTTCTATATCAGCTGGCCAGTGAGAGGTTAAAGGGAGCTCTGCAAAGGATCCACAGCCCCCTCACTCCACTACTGTCTTCACACTCTTGTGATGTGCTGATATAACATGTTGCGTCGGACATTGGGCTCTGATGAACTCCCATTGGTGTCCTGTGGCACAGTGAAATGTCAGTGAGCTGAGGTCTGTAGTCTGGCCCAGGCTTGCTAGCCAGGAAACTGGATGGGGAACATGAACATCAGAGTCCTTCCAGAAAATTCAGGATATATGGCAAAGCTAGGCAAAAGGCAGGCCTGTTGTGTCCCAAGAAGTACTTGACTCCCGTTGATTTGCAGAGTAAACCTGTAGCTGATTTGAGTACTGTTGTTACTACCAAGGTCTCAGCTTGGCTCAAACTATTCTCTGCACATCATAATGAAGTTCGAGAGAGTTTCAACATCTTGGTGTTGGCAAGAAACAAAATATGAAATCGCTGCATGTTTGGAGGTAAGCGGCTCTGGTAATGGGATAGAGATTTTCATCGCCAGGTAAAATACAGCTGAGTTGTTAATGACAAAATTGCAGTTTTCTAATTGCCGGTTCAAGACTTAAACCAGGCCAGAAAGAACAGCCTTTGGCTGAAAGGGCAGGACTGAGAGTCAGGAGGCTTCAGTTCTGTTCCAAGCTCTTCCAGAGATGTTCAATGAAACCCTCAACCAAGATGTTTAATGCCTTTGTGCCTTAATTTTGCCATGTGGTTCTTGTGCACCTGTGGCTGGAGGTGGCTGTAGAAGTGCGAAGGAGGAGGTGAAGTGACTTGACTTGGCTCAGCCCTGATTAAACAAATGTCCTGGTCATCTGTCAACGAGTGGTAGGCTTGTTGGCAATTCAGCAACAATGTCGAGGACTGAACAGTCCAGGGAGACGGAATTGTTTTCCCACAGTGAGAAATGAGCCCCTTCCACGCTGGCAAGGAATCTTTTTGCTGCTGCTGCTCATGCAGAGTCCGCCTTGTGGATAAATGAGAAGCTGGCAGTCGGCAGAAAGATCACTTGCATGCTTATCGCTGCTGAGGCTTCCACAGTTCGCTGTCCGTGAAGGGGCTTGTATTACTCCTGCTAACAAATTAACCTTAACGTCTCTATTGCAAGAAGAGTCATTGCAGTTGGATTGATATGTTTAGTGGTCTGGGTGATGTGAGCTGCTCTTAGTTCACTTTTTCCTCTTGCATTTGAGCCTAGAGTTCACATATGTTGTAAATCCGCACATCCTGGTTCTCCAAAAGTGCAAGGGACCGGCTTACAATGCCGGATTGCCTGTCGAATCAGTTTGTCCCCTTAAAAGGCAGAGATTACCTCTCATCCCAGCAGAGGGCAGTCCATGCCAACAGAGGGAGGCTAGCCATTCCTTCTGAGAGAGAGACTCTCTGTCCCTGGCTGGTGAGTATTGCAGTACAGGGGAGCAATATTGGGATTGGTGACAGTGCCACTTGCTGGCGTTTCTTGATATTGCAAGTCAAACTTGGTGGAGAGCTGTACGGTTCGCTACATGGCGTAAGTCTTCCGAATAGAGCCACGAAACCACAGTGGAGAGTTCCTTAGTCCCCGCCCTTCAGTCTCTCCTCGTACTGGCCAAGGCCCAGTATTTGAGTATAAATGTAAGCCAGTTTACAGAATGTAACTTTCACACCTCGAGGGCTTTAACAGTCTCCTGCAGCAGCACAAAGAGTGGTGACCATCTCTCCACTATCAAATTTGCTGACTTCTGTGGGGCCAAATTTAAAAAAAAAAAAAAAAAAGGCAGCTCCGGATCTGCCTCTAGTTTCACTTATGAACTTGCTCAAGGAATTAACATGAAGGTACATGTGCATCAGGTGATAGTGTGCACATAGCTAGTTGTGCATGGAATGGCTGTTGAGACACCTAATCACCAAATTTATGGAGGGGCCGGTATGATGGGATGGCCTAGTGTGGCAACTGACCGAGTTTTGACTACGAGTGGCGGATATCCCAGTGGCCTAAGAAGGGAGGGTAGATGGGGTGGGTTTTGAGTAATTACAGAGAATTCTTTCTTGGGTTAACTGTCTGGTGAGACTTGCCCACATGCTCAGGGTTTAATTGATCACCATATTTGGGGTTGGGAGGGAAATTTTCCCCCAGGGCACACTGAAAAAAACCCAGAGCTTTAGCCACTTTCCTTTATAGCATGGGGTTGTATCTTGAAGTCTTTCGTTGGTTAGAGGTTTATTGCAGGAGTGGGTGGGTAAGATTTTGTGCCCTGCATTGTGCAGGAGATCAGACTAGATGATCATATCGGTCCCTTCTGACCTTAGTCTGAGTCTATTTTGTATTGTAATAGTGCCTAGATGTCCCCACTGAGTTCAAGGCCAGTTATGCTGCGGACTGTAGGTACGGTGATGGAGAACCTACTCCTGCTTGTTTACAATAGATAAAATGGAGAAAAGAGTTATCCCAATTTAACAGATGACAAATGGATGCACAAATTAAATGGGCCACATAGGGGATCAATGGTAGTCATGACTTGATTTCAAATCTCCTGGATCACATTCCAGTGTGTTAACCACAAGATTAATTGTTGCTCGTTGCTAGTATGTTGTCTGCTCTGCATCCTAGGGTCTGTCTATAGTTCTGTTCTGTCATTGACCTCCCTTCTTGCTAACTGGTCTTATACTGTGGTACAGGGAAATGTTGTGTATACATGGGACTGCACTGCATGGGAAGCATGTGCTTCTCTTGATCCTGTACCCATGAGCAGACCCAGTGACTTCAGCAGCAAGCACAACAGGATCAAAGTCATGACAGGTGGATTCCCTCATCCCAACCACCTGACGATTAGATGCTGGGATAGTCTAGTGTAGGAAGAATGGTTCAAAATGTCATTGATGGTCTACAGAATGGGGAAGTGCAACTTGCTGATTTCTCATTTTTGTTAGTTACAGGACTCTAATCAGGCCCACGTACAAAATGTCCTACCGAACGGTGACTACCCTAGAGTGGAGGTGCTGTCCTGGGTTCACAGGGAGTAACTGTGAGGAGGGTAAGTCAACTGGAAATGCTATCTCTTCCTACAGAGCCTTGGTGGGAATGAAGAAACAGGGCTTGGGTGAGGTTGTTTTGGCTGAGTTGCTTTTAATTTCCTTAATTCACTAGGTGTAGATTTTTTTCCCCTCTTTTTTCCCCCCTCTCCTAAAAAAGTCCATTAATTTTCATATGAAACCCAAACAAATTTTCTATTGCAAGCCAAGTTCTAAAAGGAGAGCATGGCAGGTAAGTTTGGAAACCTGCAGTGGGTAATGGGGTACCCAGCTGTGGCTTGGGCATGGAAGTTTCCCATTGGCAGAGGTGGTGAATTTTGGGTTTGCTGTTTCCCTTGTACTCTCCTTCAAAAAAACACGGATCCTTCATGAAAGCTGCTTTCATTAGGGGAAATTTCCTTCATATTAAATGGGGAGTCCCTCTCTATCTCCCCTGCCTCCAACATCGGAAGTATATTTTTGACATGTATCTTCATTTCATTAGCATCAGCTATGGAGGTCAATGAAAATTGAGCCATGAACCACCACTTTTATAAGCTATTGAGTTTAGGCTAATGAAATTGAATCCTAAACCTTCTAGAGCTTCTTCATTACATTGTCCCTTTTATAAACCTCAGCAGATTAAGGAGACCTATGTCTATCAAAACAAAGCTGCATCCACAGAAATTTCTTAATTTAACTGAAATTAGTCATGGTCCTCATTACATTTGGATAATTTTTAGGTAATGTACACAGAACAATTCTGAGTTTCTACATTTGACATCAGATCTGTCACATTCAAGAAAACATAAGTTGCCTTTTATTCCCAAGAAAGAAAAGAGAAGGTTTTTTTTCCTTTTTCACCTTGCCTGAGGATGAACATGATTTTTTTGTTTTTGTTTTTTCTCCTTTACTTTCTAACACTCCTCTGCCGAATGTGCTGTGCTCATACATTTCTGATACGAGTTCATAAAAACTCTTACTTAACTATACATGTTCTGTAGATCTGTGAGGGCAGACTGGAGAATCTGGGCCCTGGATTGACTAGTTTTTAGGGCTGGGACCAGACCATCTAACAATCAGCTCCGTGACTGGCAACTTATTTATCAGGAATGTTCAGCATACACCCCATTCTGTAAACATAAGCAGCCTTGATTTCTTTGTGCTGTTAGACACCCTGCAGACAACTGAAATGAATCTGTAAACACGAGATCTTCCTGTGAAAGCTGTGGTAAATGGAGAGCCTGGTCCAAAGCGGGTTGCTTTTATGTTGCTGTGGAAACAGTCTTCCAAAAACCAATGGAACTCTAAATCTAGTAAAGCTACCACAAGACCTGCAGCTGAGCTTAACATTTCAAGAAGGCACTAAAGAGAGAATATCTAGAGTGCAGTGAAGTCGACCTGACTTTTTGCCATTACTTCACTTATCTCAGCATTCAGTGATGCCATCCGGGGAAGATTTATGGTAGACAAGGGAAGGCAAAGAACCGCTTGTTGGCAATATACCTAGCAATGAAGTTTCTGCCTGATGAAGAGTTCAAATTGGGCTTTCAGAGATACTTGTGCAGCCGCATTAGCCCTCAGTAGATCCGTGCAGATGTAAGTGATTCCAGCTTAGCAAGCAATTCTAGAGATGTAAAAGAGAATCCTTCTACTTTATACTCTACTGTATGGATGTCTGGAACACTTATTTGAGTAACAAGCAATGGAAGTTGGTTTGAGAAAGTTGGCAAACGAGGCTGAATGCTCCATGGGAGGAGGTCTGTTGAACAAGGTGACCTCAGTGTTAGAACATCACCTTCAATCTTGGACAGCAGTTGACAAGCTAAAAGTCAGTCGCAACCCCTTCTCTCCTTCTCCCCCCGCCACAAGTACAAATGCTTTTTCAAAATATCTGGAGCAATTGATAATCGCAGATCCCGAAAAACTAATCCCATATCAGTAGAACTGGTATGTACCACTCACTTTCTAGCAATAGCAGTGACCCTACCAGCTGATATTGAAAAACAAGAGCGAAAATAATTTTCTTACAGGGACATCAGTGTAAAAATCTTGTCTTTTCATCTGCAGTTGTTCTAGTAATGTTAGAATCTCTCAACTTTCAATTATAACATTGTTTTTTATTTGGTGTGTTTTGGCTTTTTTCCAGATTTTGCTTAGAACGTTTGATAACAGCATTTGGTATCTAGTCATGTGTATGTTTGTGCTTAGTTAGTGTGGGGGGCAGAATTTGACTTTTATTTTTAAGGTACATTCTGACCACCATATGAAAGGCCTGTCCCTCAGATAATCACATGGTACTGCTCCATCTGGTCCTATTTAATGGAGAATAGCAACTATAACTGATGGCCCCAGTCTTGAATTTGCTCTAAATGAAACTTGTTTTCCTCTTGTTTGGAGGGTGTGGTCTCTTTTCCAACTGGGTCACGGTGTGGGTACCCCTATCATACCTAGGGCTGATTACAACTATAGAAAATTAGGAGCTGCCAAAATAATGGCAAGAGGGTTTGGGGACCATATTTTAGGTGGGTGGGAGAACAAGAGATGAGAAGTGGCAAGTTTTAGGGATCCCTCTTTAGGGCCATTATTTGCAGGGCGAGGCTCAAAAAAAATCCTGCTGCTTTTTGCTCCTGCCTTCGACAGCCAAGTGCTACAAATCTAATCCCACTTCTTCCAAGGTTCCTGAGTGGCATCTATGGAGGAGCCAGCGTTGTCTCTGGTGGCTGGATTTTCATGAGCTTCCATTGCAAAAGCATTTCATTTCCCTTTCTTTACGAGGATGGAGGAGTAACAGATTTCAGTCGCTGTGTCTGCAGCAGAGTCTCGCACCCCCCCCCCCCCCACCCCTGCAATGTAAGGGAACATTGCTGGGCCTGGGTTTCTCTTGCGATGTGGAGAGTGGGTGGAAAGCTGGTTCTGCAGCTCTCAAATTTCTTGAAGTTCTCTGGATGCCCCAGCTTTCTCTTACTGGAAGTCTCTTCTCCCCCAGGGCACTCCTGCTCCCCTGCAGTAATATATTGCACATTGACAGAATGAACAATTGTTAAACTCAGTAGAGTATTACCAAGTGTCTTGACCCTTAGCTAATAGGTTCAGTTTGAGAAAGTAACCACTTAACTATCACCAGCTGGCAGGCACCAACTTAATGCTGATGGCTGCAGATTGTTTGGATTAAAATTGTCTCTGGAATTTAACCCTTGCATGGCAGCTGACAAAGAATCATCCTAGCTTTAGGAACTATGGGGTATGTGTGTTGCTTTACTCAATCAGCTGAGTGGGGGACAGCTGCTTTAACTAGCTCCTTTAAATCACTCTGCTTTTGGAGGGAAGCTGCCTACACACTCTCTGCCTCCCTCCTCTCAGGGGCATGTCAGCATTTGAAAAGGCCCCACTAATTCCTGTGCTCTGTTCTTGCCAGTCTCTGACCAGCTAGTTCATTAGGTGGTTTGTTAGATGGTTTCCCAGATTGCCCCAGACCATAAACAGCTTCTCGCAACAAACGCCTTGTTCTGCATGGGACAGAGCGAGAGACTTGACAGAAACAAGTCTGGTGAGCTTAACTGTCGGTGGATAATTTTTTTTTCCATTTTTTTTTTTTTAAACTGGAGCCCTAGCTAGGACAGGAAATGAATCCACCGAGCCACCCAGTCTGCTAAATGCTGATATAAAGAACATATGGAAGAGGGCAGTGCAGAGGTGAAATGGTTTAGATATTGCAATCATGCATCAAGCTGATTGATTTGAATCCAAGATGATGCTGACATTTCAACCCAGGCTTTTTTCTTTTTCTTCTCCCCTTTGGATGGCTGAGAAGAATCTCTTGAGAGGGGAAAAGGGTTCCTAGTTAATTCGGAGGCTCAGCACTACATTATTATTAGCCAGCTAGTGAGGACCGTGTGTGTGTGTGCTCGGATTTGTATAGTACCCATTACACTATTTACCCTTCAAACCAAGTGATGACAGAGCATTTGGGACAGTTCCTTGCCTACAGTAACTCTCCCCCATTTAAGTGACATTGACTGTGTCCATAAAGGTACGGTTTTTTTAAAAAAATGATTTAAAAAAAAAAAACACCTTTAGGATGATTTTGAGAGGCTTACTGGTCCCAGTAACAGTGTCTTTGCTCTTCATTCTTTTAAATGTTCTGAGATGAGATGTATCTGGCTTTAATAACTTAATGGTCAAGTATCTTTGGAATCCTTCAGGATGAAAGGTAATAAACAAGCATTTATTATTTTTGTATCTTAGTACCTAGGAGCTCCAGTCGGGAATTAGGGCCCCATTGCGCAGGGTGCTGTACAAACACAGTAGTGAAGAGGCCCTACCCCAAAAAGCTTACAGCCTAAATAGGCAAGAGAGATAGGGATGGGGCAAGATATGATACACGAGGCGAGGGAAGAACAAGTAGGTGGCAAATGTTAGGTTTTGTTGGGTGAGTTTACTTAGGACGGGATCAGATAAATGGAAAGGGGAGAGGGGGGTTTTTAAAGGAGCCCGTGGACATACGTTGATGGAGATCGGTGCCTTATCAGACTACAGGAAAACACAGCTGCTGTAATACTGGACTGTGATAGCCAATCTGCATCAACAGGTGCCAGGCAGTGGCTCTCAGCAGAGGGAGGGAACTGGGGGAAGAATTCTGAACAGGCAGGATATAATTACATAGGCAGAACTTGGTTAGGACCGAGCACTGTTACTCCTTTTTCAGAAAGCTTTATGGGGTGATGAGTCAATATTTCAGCTGTGCATCTTGTCTGTAAAAATGCAGATGATTAAAATGTTATCTGGGTATTTTTTTTAAACTTCTAATTTCTTTAGTTTAAGCTTATACAAACTTTGGGCAGTCACTTCACTTAATTTCCCATCTGTCAGATCAGCCCTTTCCCATCTCATGGATGTTGCTAGGATAAATACAGCAAAGATTGTGAGGTGCTTTGAGATGTACTGATGAAATATACTATATAAGAGCTAGGACTGTTCTGTATCAATATGTGATGCATCTTACTTAATGGTGCGTATATAGGTCACACATTGCTCTAACATCTTTAACCACTGAATCGCATTGCCTCCTTTCTTACGTGCTTTCCTGCAAAAATGTTTCTAATGCTCCAATTCACTTGTTTCTCCCCACCATTAGCGGAAAGTCATTTGGAAATAGGTAAGTTAATACTGTGCATCTGATTATTAATGTGGGAAAGGATTTTTGCCATTGGTGTATAATTGCTGGTATTTAACACTTTTTTTTTTTCTTCATGCTTGTGGAAAATTATAGTAGTATCCAAAATGTTTGAGAATAATAGTGTGGCTAGGGAAAAGCATGATAGTGCATATCCTCGTACTGTTCATGTCTAGAGCTCCGGTGTTTTCCAGGTTGATGAAAAGAATCCAATTGCTATGTTGATCAGGTAAGCCTTCGGTTAGGATGAGGCAATTCTTCCGCAGATGTACAGATGATAACCTTGATTCAGGGAAGTTTCGCACTACAACTTTGGGACCTGATGCTGATTTTGAATTCACTGGTCTAAATTGGGAGAAATTCATTTCAAGTTGTAATGCTAACGTGTGAGAGGTCAACATTGGTTTCTTTCCACAACAGAATGAGCACCCAAACCTGTCGCATATGGAGTACGTAGTTTAGGGAGACAACTGTGGCTGGATCAGTGGCTTGGGTGAACACCTTAGCTTTTATTCCCACCTCTCCTACTTTCTCACTATGTAACTTTGGCGAGTCAGTGAATATCATTGCCTTAGTGTTTTCTGAAAATAGTGTATTTTCCCGTTGTGCAGCAGTGTTATGGGGTTTCAATAATACATTTATATCGTACAGTGACTGGGCAGCCTATGTACAATTGCAATACAAATCAGAATTGGAGAACTCTGTGTGGAAGGCATCATTTAATGTCTTTTTAAAAAACAGCATGCTTTCAGTTCTGAAGCATCTCAGCCAATACTTTAAAAGGAATATTAAACAATTCCGTCAACTATAAAGAGTGAGTAGCAGACCCCAACACACTGGGAAAACTCAAAATCCTCTTACAATTATCAACACAGTATATGTAGCTGAGTAACAAGAGGAAAATGGAGGAGATGCCAGGACTAAGTGTTGATTTGTTCCGTTACAGGACCTCTGGTTGTGAATTACTCTGAATATTTGACTTAGCTGGCGAGACTCTCTTCTGAGTCTTCGTATGTGTCAGAGTAACTCATTTTAGTTTTGTACGGTATTATATTTCCAGTTGTCCTAATAAAAGGAATATTGAAATTTGATCTTTTCCTCACTCTAATATTTTGTGTTTTTCTGATCAATATATTTTTAAGGTAAGCAGGAACCTACAGGATCACTTTACTCTGCCTTTCTGCATAGCACAGGCCCTCAAAGCTTGCCCATTAATTCCCACATCAAGCCGATCACTTCTATTTGAGCCACATCATCGTATCTTTCTGAAAGGTCGGTCTTGATTTAAAGACGCTAAGCGATGGAGAAACCACCGTAAGTTGTTTAAATATTCAATTGTCCTCACGGTTAAATTCAGGCTAGAAATAAGGAATTTTTTATATCTATCTTCATCCTCCAGCTATTGGATCACTCATTCTGTCTTTCTGCTAGGTTAAGAGCCTTCTTTTTAGGAGAAATCTTTTTTCTAGACGGTGATAAAGTTGCCTCTGAAGCTTCTCTTTGATAAGCTAGATTGTGAATTTTTTTTTAGAAAAGGTGTTCTCAAATTCTCAATGGGAGACGCATCTAATGTTAGAGCAGTGGACTGGTACTCGCAAGGCTTCTCTGAAAAATGGTGAACAGCTTTGAGTCCTACTCAAGTCGGTGAAAGCTCTGTATCTCTCTTCATAGCTCTGCCCTTCATTTTACTGTGCAAACGAATTAGCCCCATTTTACTCAGGCAGAAAGGTTCTCTCTACTTCACGTGGCTGTTCAGTTCTCTCTTCCTTCCCCACCCCTATTCCATTCTTTCGTGCTCCTTATGTGCTTAAAGGGGGACAGATGCTGCTGAAATCTAAACTGGCTTCTGCTAGTGTAAGCGCAGGCAGAGTCCTGATGGTGGGAAAACTCCTCCCTCCAAACAGTAACTTGTTCTGTAACTTGCCATAGAAGGGCAAGAGACCCCCAGTTTAGGCATGCACACCCAAGAGGGGAGATTGTGGGGCTGATGTGTGCCTCAGCCCCTCTTCTGTCTGCCCCACTGCTACTCAACCCAGGTTGCCAGTACCACACTCTTCCACCCTCCGGAGTCCCAGTCCTCACCTAAGCTTCTGAACGTCTCTTCTCTCATCCTCCATACCCATTTATCTCTTTTCCTATAGAGACCTACCCACACTGCAGCTCCAAGTACTACACCCCATATGCCCCCCTTTTCACTCCCTTCCCCATCCCTGGAAGCAGTCACATGTCTAAAATTTCCCTCTGTCTCCAAAATTAAATTGCAGCCTACAACTCGCAGATTATAGCCATCTCCAGCCAATGAATCCAAACCTCTTCTGTGAGGACTTGTGATTAATGTTAATGGAAGGGTAAGTTCACAGCCCTCAGTCAAAGAGGTCTGTGATTCATCCAGTCATTAGCACCCCTCGGATTAATAGTACAAGGCAGCAGAAGGAAATTGGTTTATTGGGGCCCTGTAATTTGGGAACCTCTGTAATATGACTCCAAATTTGGATCAGTGATGCTACCCCGTGAGCTGTTCCTAATTCCAAAACCATCCAAGTAATGGTTTGGGTTTTAGAGCACTTACTAGAGTCATGCTTTAAAAAAGATAAAATGGGGGAATGGGAACACTTTAGCATTTTTGTTTTCTTGCACACTCGCGCACACATTTTTACACACTTAATTTGTCCCCCCAAAATCTAGTGGGAGATGTGCGCTACTGTGAGTAAAACTCACCAGACTGAGACCATTCTGAACCACATCACACCCATAATTCAATCTTCTAGTTCTGTGCAATCTCCCACCCCCTTCCAAAAACACTAGATACTTGTTTTTTGGGGAGAGAGGGAGCTTGTATCTCAGCAACCCCTAACATAAATGACCCCACATTTGGCTCACTGTTCCTATGTGGCACCTTCCTGAGGCACACCGTATTTCAAAAGAATTCGATGATGCATGTTGATTTTAGAAGTCAGAGTTTGAACTTGAAACAGAACTTGTGATGCAACCTTACCTATAATGGTGCTGCAGCACCTCTATAATAAACAAATGTTAAGACCTAGCTACATATGCTGCCCCTCTGTTAGCTCCTTGTGGATTTGGAATTGACAGAAGGGATACTACCCTACTCCTATTCAGTCTCAACTCTGATCGGCCATGCTGCCTACTTAGCAACTTCTCTCCGGCTTCAGGCAGTGTTGGTGTTGCCCTGATTGGATTGTCGTTGGAGTTCCTAGAGTGTGCCGTAACTGTTGGAAGGAGACGCACCCTACTGAGAGAGCTTTCTGGCATCTGTGCCTCATGACTACTTCGCCAGGTTCAAAAACGTTACTTCCCTTGCTAGGGAATGTGTCAAAATCCCCCTGTCAGGCTTCCAAAGATGTTGACACTGTATTCTATCCAGCATCTGAGTAGTTGCATTTTTATTGGATGCTCTTTTAATCTGGTCAGAGGGAGCTTTATTCAGCACCCGGTTTCAAAATATTTGGAATGCTAAATATCTACAGATGTTATCTTGAAGTAATAATTAAAAAGCTGCATATTGTACTATGGCCATGTCTGCATTTTTTCAGCTCCATTCAAATTGAACCACTATTTACAGAATCTCTTATTTTGATAGGCTGTTTACTTTCTCTTGTGAAATGTATCAGCCTTACGTTTCCCCTATACTGTTGCTGAAACTCAAATGACTGAACCTACTATCTACAATCATCAAATCATACTCTTGCAGTTGGAATTGACCTCATGAGGTCATCTAGTCTAACCCCCTGCTATAAGGAATAAATAGGAATGGGTTTCCTATTTATTGCCTTATTATTTTTTCTGTGTTGTGCAAAATGCTGTCGGAACAGAGCAAGACAGGGCTCTGAAGAGCTTGCAGCCTAGTAGGTGAGGCAGACAAAGGATGCAAGGGGAAACTGGCCCAGAGAGGAAGTAAATTGCCCATGTTTGCACAACAGATTAGGGAAGAGAGCTGGGTCCAATTTCTATTGACTGGTACACTTTCTCCCTATAGGCAGGGCTGGATTAATGCAGGGGCTGGAATCATGGTGCTCCTTTCTGGCCTTAAATTATATGAATTGTTAAGGATTCCACTCAGATGAGAACCTTCACCTTTGATGATGATGAAAGCTAACTCTTTGGACAGCAGCAAATGCTGTTATGACACTGATATAGCCATGTGTTTTCTCTAGGTGTTTTTATATAACTCATGGGGGAATCTTGACCATGAAAATAGGGCTTGAGTAGAGAGAAAAATGAAGTATAGAATGTTTGATGTTAAATTTCATTTGTTTTTGATCAAGAACACTTCTAGTCAATGAATTAAAGGTCTGTTTGAGTCACTTAAAACCATTTGTTTAGATTGTGGTGCTAAGCATTTTCTATTGAGCATGTGTTTAAAAAGCTAGGACCTTGTGGAAGTCTGGCAACTACCTGTATCAGATGCCAAATGTTTTACACAGATGTCTACACCATCTCGGAGTAAAAATAAAGCTAACATTTGGAAAATTAATAGAAGAATTTTGGGCCAAGTTTATAGACTAAAATCTTCTCAGGTTTGGTGTGAGGGAAGAGGGGCATGTCTCTTCTTTGCCTTACTTCCCTTTATAACATGTTGTCCTACTCAATGTTTATTCATTGAATAGGTTACTATTTACCCTTCACAGTTTCTGCAAACTCTTCGAGCATCCCAAGAGTCTCAATGATTTCTTCTCGCCTAACTAAAAACTGTTGGCTGTCTGCTCTTTCCAGACTATGTGTGGATTTCTCCCCACAGGTAGAAAAGCTTGAGTCTGCTCTTGTCTCTAGAGTAATGGACCTGCTCAAGCTGTAGAGGTTCGTGCTTGCAGATCCAGTGGTTCCAGCTGCAATCCACACAGATCCAATCAAGGGAATTGTTACACCAAGAAAGCTTGGTTCCAAACTGCATCATTAGACTAAATCAGCAAGTTTGGATCAGAAAAAAACTCAGGTCTAGAAATTTTCACTAGCTTAGAGGTGTCCCTAACAGGTGTGTGCAGGCAGGAAAGCCAGCTGATGAGGCTTTAAAACTCAGGATGGGACTAACGAGAGATCCTTCAGTGTTTGAGATCAGACTGGACTTGAATAAGTGCCAAGAGTTGGGCTGCTTACCTGGTCTTCCCGAACCGTCTGCATCTGCAAAATTGTGCTGAAGATGTTATAACAGAATATGATTTTGTTTGTGGGATATCTAGGCTTCCTGGCTTTTAGCTGGCTTAAAAGTGCCACAGATAACACCTTATCTCATGACACATAAGTGCTTTCACCACCTAGTCACAGAAAAAGATATAATATCCAGCACTTGTTCAGATTGGCTGTCACTTTAGATGTGGGGGTCAGCCTAGATCTTGCACAAGAAGCTCTCCACTGTGAGCATGGACTGGGCATGTAAGCCATTTGCTCTTTATTAAATTGAAAAATACTAGCGACACTGGCGTTTTATCTCCAGGACTTGACAGCATTGGGCACAGTTTCCTTTAGCTCCATAACAGCATGTTCCCCAGTATACTGACTTCTTCACTAAGTAAACAGGCGGAGTTAGTTGTCAAGCTTGAAAATGCTATGCCCATAGAGACTGGACCTAAGATAGTAATGAGCAAAATCAATGTACCATGTCCCTTCCCAAAAAATGCAGGGTGTACAGCAGCCAGCTGGCATAGGTTGTCGCTTTGTATGAACAGGCTAGATGCCTGTATATGTAATGGGTTGACTGACTAGATTGCCAGTTCAAATCTGGACCAGTTTAATGGTTGCAGCAGCTGTTGGTTTGTTTGGCTGCTACACTGGCCACCTGAAATGAGTGGAGCCCCTTGGTTCTGTTGGCCAGGGGAAGTTACCCCGTTCACAAAAGCCACTGACAATTGGCGTGCACGGGTTTCTTTGGTATCCATGTTACCAGTCTGAGCGGGTCTGGAATCTGAGCTATCTGTCTCCAATTCCATCCATCCATCTTGGGACAAAGCAAACTTCATCAGCTCTAAATTCACTTGTAAATCTCCCAGTCTTTCAGCTCTAAATTCACTTGTAAATCTCCCAGTCTTTCTAACCCCACAGCCTGTGGGTGAGTTCTTGATTTTATGAATGTGATGATGGTTAGCAATGTGCATGCTCATCAATGGGATTTAAAGCTCGGATTCTGACCCACAGTACTGTGAGAGAGGGCAAGCCTCAGTGAATGCTGTGGCTGCAGAATGCATTGGTGTTTAGTAGAGGTTATGGGGTGCAGTAAAAATTGTATGTCCAAAGTTCCTTGCTTCAGATAGCTCCAATGTTTTGAGCAGGACTGATACAAGCAGTCAGTTTTCCGGAGACCTGACACCTTTATTGGCCTGGAGAGCTTTGTCATTTCAAAAGATTATGTTCCTGTCCATCTGTTTTTAGTTGATATGGACAGTTCCTCCTTAGGTATTTGTTCATTCTGCCAAGAAACGGTGAGCTGTGTCATTCAGCTAAGCATAGCATTAAATGTAAGAAAACAGATCCGTCTCAGATGTAATGGGAAATTCCTGAACAAACCTTGGCTTTATTTGTAAAACGTCCAGCCTTTCTCAAAGGGAACCATGGTGCATACCGTTTCCATATCGTCTGAGAATAAATCTGGTGTTACTCCACAAAACCCTCAGATGTTCTGAATTTGGCAAGTTAATATTTTTGCTTACAGCTATGGAGGGTTTCTAAAAAAGGGACGAGATATCAATGTGGTTGCAACGGATGCTTTTACAGGCCTGGAGATGGGACCAGGCAAAAGTAACATGATGAGGTGGGGAAGGGGCTACGTAGAATGGCTTAATGGGCTAAACAGAGTTAGAATTGCCTGTTGTATGTAGGTTCATAACTTCAAATCCCCATAAGGTCTGCCCAGCCGTTCATCATTCTAATGTAGTGTGTATGTGTAGTTTACCGTGTATCTTCTTTCAGATAAGACTTTAATCTCCATTTAATACAATACATTGCTATTAAAGATCCAATGAAGCTTTTGGTGGGGGTTGAACCCATGATCTGACCCCAGATTTCCTCTTCGCTGTTACCATGGTGTGTAACTGTCTGTACCTTGCTCTTCATCCGAGCTGGCTGCATTTCAGTGGTGGTGCATGTGTATAGTTTAGGAAATGCTTGAATGTAGTCTGTCTTCTGTTTGTACAGCATCTAGCACAACAGGATCTGCCCATGAGTGGGGCTCCTAGGAGCGACAGTATTATCAATGATAAATATTCATTATGAACATAAGAGCTATTAACTTGTTCTATAAATACCTTGACAAACTAAATATTCTCTCCATTTTTAAGTTGAGGAAAACAAGGTAAATATATTTAAGTTTTTAAAAAACAACCTCAAACCCTGTGCACCAGTCACAAAAATTAGTTACACTCTAAACAAAAGGACTGCCCCTAAAGAGATCTCTCTTGAACCGAGGGGAGAAAGATGGACTTTGCAGCATCCACAAAGATTAACAAATCTAATGCAAGGAGTGGATAGCAAAAGGTAAAATTAAAGCGCACTCTCAAAGAAAGCTCTGCCAGCACCTGCCTCTTGTTTATGTAGAGGGAACTCCAGCTTGAACACTTCCCTGATCTCAACTGTGATGGTCTACATTAGGGAGAGAGGTGCTCAGCCCCTTAGGGGCTTGTAAATGACTTGCTGAGGTCAGAGGAGGAGTCAACAGAAAAGCTAGCAATCAAATTGAGGAGTTCCTTGCTAACAAGCCTTTGCTCAGTCCTCTAGATCCAAAGCCATTACTTATAAATAAGGAAAGAATGTGACCCTAGAAGTCATAGGTAGTTTGATCTCCATTGAATACCATGCTGAAAACTATTAGTCAATAGATTATTAAACGGGTCCCATGCCAAGCCGATTGAGTATCATCTTGGTTAACCAGTTTAGTGGCTAATGGAAGTACAGCAAGCCTAGCATACCACACCTTCGGGAAACCAACTGTTATGGCTTCACAGGGTTTTCCTCATGTGGGAAGTCGGAGGAAAGCGTATTAGATGGAACTACTTCAAGATACACATACTGTTTGCTGAAAAGAAACCCTGAAGTGTAATTAGAAGGATTCAATTTGTGTCAGCTTGAGTAGAGGTGTCAAGCAGAGTTCCACAGAGGATTGTTCTGGGTCCAGAGCTGTTTGATATTTTTCATTTATAAGTTGGTTGAAGGAATGAAGATTATGCTAATCAGTCTGGTGCCTGATAGAGCTGAGCAGTGCTGGGAATACTGAGTAGGCGAGGATTAAAATGCAGTTGGATTTTGATTACATTGGAGAATTGGGCAGAAATCCATAAAATAAGATTCAGTCAAGGACACATGTCCAATAGTTCAGAGGAAGAAATAATCAAATGAGCGAGTCTAGAACGGAGGGTGACTAGCAAGGCGGCATATCTGCAGAGAGGAGGTGGGATTGATGGAGGACGATTGAGTAAATGAACCTGCTATAAATTAAAGGGAAAATATGGTCCTGGAGCAAACCCTTACTGCAGGGTATCATGCTCATGCTGATTCGGGGTACAAATCATTTTAAGGCTTGGTTTTCACAGGTGCAAAGGAACAGACGTTTCCACAGACTTCAGCGGGACCTGTTAGTTCTCAACACCTTTGGCAGTCAGGTCTGGAGGTGTTTGCAGAGCTGTGTCCTAGAATTTTAATTACTGTGTGTAGGAGATGAATTTTTTTTAAGGAATGTGCTGTTGGTGGATGTCTCCGAATAACAAGGCATCTGCATGCGGAGGGTGTGGTGGATTCATCTGGTAACTGTAAAAGGAGCAGCAGCACAAATTGACTTACCAATTATTTTATACTTGGTGTGCATGGGGCAGGTAGGAAAGACATCTGCTCCTTGTAATTTTTGTGCATAATATGATTAGGGTCCATGTCAGAGTAGTAAATGCATCTAATGAATTCCAAGATAGGCAGCTACAATTCAGTATATTGTAGGACAGCTTTGTTATCAGTCTGTCAAAGTGTATTACAATTGGATTGGTTTAGTAGCGTTTTTGAATTTCAACAGTAGCTGGAGAAATGTGCTGGTGAACTTTCCCTGGACATCAGGTGCAATAGGTAAGTGTGGCTGCACTCATTATTCAAAGGACCTCGATAATGTGGATGTGAGCAAAAGGGAAAGCGTGGGGATAAGAACATCACCCTTCAGAACTGTCTTGTCAGGTTCCCACTGCCCAACCACTCGAGCAAGAATTAGCTTAAAGAATGGCTTTGAAATCTCCTGAGATGAAGTGCTTTATTATTCTGTTCTATGTGTTTTGGCTCTCCTAAACGCTGTCTAGCCTGATCTCCTGACTTGTCTCCCTCTTGCATAAAATATCTGAATCCTCCAAATATTGAGGTTTGCTTTTCATTTTGAGCCCAGCAGGCATACAGCAATGAGTTTACAGAGCTTTCCAAGTGAGCCTGAAGGGACTTATTGGCTGGAGTTTGGACTTCTGGCAAGCAACTTGCTCCAGCTCTTTTCTGTTATAAACTTAAGCTTCAGTCCCTGGCCTCTTAGACATGGAGCATTGCTGTCTCTTTGGCTGATCCGCTACTGGAAAGGCACAGGTGTTCCGAGATGCGTAACAATGGGTGCAGCGTATCAAAGTCAGGATCAAGGTCTTGCTACAGAAGCGGCAGCTGTTGCATATGCTCCATCTTGATTGGCAAACGCTGTGACATTTGTTTCACTGGTTGTGTATGTTCCCAAGTGAGGCATGCTAAAGTCACTAATGCTAGTGAAAGTTACTTTTTCTGCTGATTCTCTTTGCCCCTCGCCCCCCCCCCCCCCATTAAACTTCAAATGCTGCTGGGTAAGACCTCTACTGCAACCAAATCCAATGGAGAACATCTCAGTAGTGGTGGAGGGAATAGCGTTTGCCAACACCACCTTCCCCATAAGAAAAATGACACTAAACCTTTGATAATGCATGCTTTCAACAAAGATTGTAGCAATAAATGCCTGCACAGCACAAGTCCATTTTAAAGGCAATGGCCCAAATTCTTCTTGGAGGTGGCTCTGCTGCAGTCTATGGTTGGAATGACCTAATGTCCCAATTTTATAGACAATTACAATATTGAGGGCTTTCTCTTGTATTACCCTCCCATCTCTGTCGCGATTTCTCATACTTGCTTTCCAGTTATCCTACCTGTAGCTCCACTGGGGATTAATTTGGTACTTATCTCAAGTGGTAGAAGCTGGCACTAATGGTTCTAGGTTTTGTCCTCACTGAGTGCTTGTGTCTTGGGAAGGAGTGGCAAGAAAATAGCCTCTCTGGAGACTTGAATTGCTGTGGCTTGGAGGCATTCAGTACAAGATTCCTCTAATGGGGACTCTGCAGCATGTTGACTAAATGTGTTGTCTGATTCACGTGGAGAATAAGACCTAGGGTTGCTATCAGCTAATG
Source organism: Pelusios castaneus (assembly GCA_007922175.1). NCBI lineage: Eukaryota > Metazoa > Chordata > Testudines > Pelomedusidae > Pelusios > Pelusios castaneus. Next base: position 201,053 of record ML685956.1, read on the forward strand.
TATTTCTCCTCTACTTTGAGTGGTAGAAGTGTGTGCTTTGGTAATAAAGGATGGGTTTTTTTCTCACTAGTGGAGGGGGTGGTTTCATGGTACTCTGGATCTTCATAGCTCCAAATGGAACAGCTAAGTGTGTGGCTGCTGGGCTTTGAAGCATTGCTAAGAAATACTGTAGCTCTTTAAGGGAAAACTTACTCTTCAGCTGGTTTACTGATCACTTCAAACTTGTACAAAATCTAATAAGAAAACTGGGTGTTGAGCATTTGCCACACTTCATTATGGTCCCCTGTTTCTATTGTCTGCCAAACAGATCTCCCAAGGTAAGTCACCAAAGCTTGCTTTCAACATTCTCCCTCTATTGTCTCCTTGAAAATACTAGCACAAATGTAAATAAAGTACCAGAGAGAGAGCTGTTAGTCTTTCAGCAAAACAAACAAGGAGTCCTGTGGCACTTGGAAGACTGACAAATTTATTAAGACATAAGCTTTTGTGGGTGCAATCCCACCTCCTCAAATGGATGAAGTGAAAACTGCAATATGTTAAGTGTATATATTACATGTTTCTAATCCCTGAGACTGAGTGGGAGGGAAGAATTGATGCTAGGTTATAAATATAAATGTATGCTTCTCATTTGTCATATTAGAATGAAATACCAAAACAGCCCCGAAGGAAAACAAGCTTCACTCATCACGTGAGGCGCTCAGGTTCTTTTCCAGCACAATGTACAACTCTTGCCATGTTTCTTTAAGAAAGTGGATCTTATATCCATAGAGCTCATTGATTTGCAAAGGTGCATATATATCAATCTATTTTATGCTAATGGGGGAAGTCAGAATTGAACTGGTGAATTAGTCACATAATCCTCTCTTGATGGGATCACATGTACTGCTCAGCACAATGGAGCTAGCAGGAGCATTCAGAAGTTCTTCCAGGCTCAAGGATCTGACCATATGGACCTGATATGAAGGACTGGGACCTAAGGTAGCAGAAGACTTAAAGGAAGGCAAGCTTGATGATTAGGCCTTGAATTGTTCAGTTCCTTGCTCTGCCACAGACATTCTTGTCGTCTTGGGCAAGTCTCTTAGCTCCTGTTCCTCAATCCCTCTTGTTTAAAATGAGGTTGATATTACTGCCCTGCCTTACGGGGATGTTATGGGGATAAATACATCGGAGTGTGAGCTCCTTTTACTGTTATATAGACAGTCTATGCACCTGACAGCTAGCTATCTTCCGTTCACTGTTTGCACCGTAGCCAGCATGCTGGGCCCCTGCTCCTAATGGGGTCTCTGAATACTACTGTAAAAGAAATAATTATGGAGTTTCTCCTGACATACTGAGGTGAGAGGAGAAATTAGGGTGGAGTGTGTGTGTGTGTGTGTGTGTGTGTGTGTGTGTGTACACGTGATTTAGAAATGATGTGCATTGAGAACTAAACTCCAACTCGGATGTTAATGAATCCTATTTCTCTCTAGACCACTCAAACTGATTATCACAGCCTTCTCTGAGGCTGCTTCCAAATGAAGCTTTGCGGTTGGCTGCTGGTGGTGATGTGTCCTTGCCTAGAATGCCTAGTTTAAATAAAAAAAAAAAAAAAAAAAAAAAAAATTGTATGAGAATACAGGTTGAGCTTTTTCCCCTACATTTTTATTCATAAATTCCACTTCATCAACCCAATTAGATGCTACAGGCCATGCTCTCCAGGGCAATTATTATAAGTCATGATTAAACTCACTGGGCCATTGGCCCTTATCACGGTGGGATTCGTCTCTCTGTAAGAGGCTGGTGCATGTTTAAATGGATCCAGAGTTCATGGCAGAAAGTTTGCATCTTAGTAGCTAGAAAAGAGCGTAATATTAATTGATATCCCACTTATTGCATTGTGTGTTGGGATAACTGGTTTATGCTGTGGGATCCCTGTGTCTCGAGCTAACAGTCGCAAGGCGCGCACACAGTAGATATTTACATTACCTTACATATCTGGCAGTCCTTCACTGTTTAATATGAACCATACCAAATAAAGCTGCCTGAGAATTGAAAATTATCTATGGTATTCATCACTTTTTGGGTGGGGGGGGGGGTGTTTGTTTAACATTGGGTTTAAGCATTTGTTAGGCCTTGTCTCCTTGACAGAAAACAACAGACTAAAATGATTGCCCAGAACAGCTGCTTAGAAGGGGCTGTGGATATTTTCCCCTCCTTTTGCTGACCTGAACCATGGTAACTATATAAGTTCTGGTTTTTGTAAACTTACCACAAAACACAAGGCATACCTTAAAATGATGTCATGTCTAGACACTTGATTCAGGTATAAATTATAAAGACAAAGTAGCTCGTTCAGTGGTTTAAATGGTAAAAAATTTAACCAGATATTTGTGTCTCTAGCATTCACTTTGGAGTATGCATTTCTTTGTCTCTTACCAGGACAGTTCTGTGACTGCCTCCTATGTTTTGGGATGGCAGCTGGAATTTCTCTCCCCATCTCTTCCTTTTTCCTATTTTTGACTTGCTGTGTCTCTAGGGAAGGAGCGTCCTCTTTTTGCTTAGAGGAGGGGACTAGCAGTGAGGACTTTCTGGTTCCATTCTGTATTTAACCAGTATCGCACAGTGGGTGACGTGGTCATGGTTTTTCTTTGGGGACTCATCTTGAGTTGTCCAAGGGGCTGATCTTCAGAGGTGCTGAGGATCAGCAGCTCCCAGAGATGCCACGAGGTGTTTGGAGGTTGTATCTTGGGGATGAGGTGGTCAGTCCCTGCTTATTGTAGGGCTCAATAGTAGACTTAGAGTTTTTGTGATTCTCCCAGGCTGCCCTGCACAAGAATAATCAGATGTAGCCTGGACATTGCTGAGCGGGTCATGCCTGGTGCACTGGCTCTTGGAAGCAGAAAGAATGCAGGTGTTACTTGCAGCGCCCACACACTTTTCAGGTAAACTGCTTACAACATTTTACTTCTGTGCTGTTAGTTAGGCATAACTCCCATGGGAAATACACCCCTGTATGTTCAGGCAGAACTAGGCTCTTGGTTCACCCTTATGTAGACTTCCAGAGCATGTACAGATTGCTTTGATTAAATTAAACCCAAAGCATATGAAAATCAGAGGATTCCTACTCAATGTAATCTTTGTATAAAGGTTTCATCCCATGAAACGCCAACATCAGAGATGTAAAAGGCTTATTGAGTTGTCTAGCACATCCTTGGGGATCAGTTCAGGACTCTTACAGCGCCTGTTCTCTAGTGTCTTGGTCAATCTTGCTGGGAAGTCCTAAGCCAAGGATTCTGGGAGACTGTTCTACCATTTTACCTGCTATTCAGCCTTGCTGTTTCCCTTAACTTTTATCCATCATTCCCACTCATACCTTTGTGCTACACTAGGCAGTTCCTTCCTTCTGAGTGCTTGTGGCTGGTTATCACTCCTTCCCCTGGGGCCTAATTCTCACACCTTTTTATTAGTGAGTAGTACCCTGCTTTGCAAATAATCCTGTTAAAATCAATGGGATGGCTTGAATGGTACAGTACTACTTAATGTAGATTTATTCAAATCTGGGCCTTAGCCAAGCTCTGCACTGCTTCTTAATTTTTCCTATTTTAGTGTCTCTAGTGTGGTATTTTATTCTCTGAACTACTTTCACTTGTCCATCATTCTGGTAACAAGATGCTCTCCTCCAGGTGAGGTTACACCACAGTCCTACAGAGAGACTGTGACTCTGATGCTTTTCCATATGTAGCCAGAACTTAGACAAGTAATACTTGTTGCCACATCTTGAAAGCTCCTTATGAGCATGCAATTTTCTGTTGCCCTAAGGTCTGTCTTGACACTAATGGTATCTGTTATTTTGGATGGTTTTCCCTCAGCAGCATCAGTCAGTCATTTTTGCTGGCCTGTCTATCTCTGCACTGCTTCTCCTCCAGTATTACCACGTATATAGACACTGGCTTAAACTATACCCTCATACCTGCAACCCCATTGGAGTCCTAACAGAGGCCAGAAATGACCTACATCCTGTGCTTGCTAGTAATGACAAAGGACTGCAGTGTAGGACATCTTCAGGGATTAATAAACAAAACGAGATTGTGCACCGGAGTGCTACAAAGAGATTTTGTAATAAAGCTACGTAGGCAACTAAAACCTCCAGACTTAGCCCCCACCAATCAACCATAAATGCTGAGGTGGCCTTAGGAGCTCTTAGTTTATGGCGTTGTCATATGTTATATGACCACTTAAGTATAGCAGTTTCCTGGAGTTAGATGTACTGTGTGTAAGTATTGCAGGCAGCTTTAAACAAGCCACCATGCTGCCTGTTGGGAAATGGATCCTTGGTCTCCTGCTACAGCGGGGCCAGAACTGGCATTCACAACCACCCCGCTCTCCACTGGACAGCCCTGAAGGAGGATGTACTGAATCTCTAGTTCAGATGCCTGCAAGACAACAGTTGAGTAGTAGTCGCAGAAGGTGAGTTGATGTTGGAGAGCATAGCCTTTTATTCTTCAGTAGTGTGGACAGTGGGAATGCAGTCCTCATGCTGTCCAGGGAATTGGCATCAATCCTGCACTGGAGGGCCCATTTTCCAGACCTGTTCTTTGATCTGTATGGGTTTCCCACCTTGGGTTTCTCGAGTAAGGCTGGTGACAAAAACCACCAGTATTCATGCCTCTTGTGAGGTGATCTCCACTTGTTGGAATACGACTGAAACCTCCAGTTGAACAGGCCACCAAACAGCCATCAGCTAACTTTCAGTCACTACCCTTGAGAGCCTCACTCAAATAGTGACCTAAATCTTAGCTTTTTTTTTTTCCTCCCATTACCAATTTCAGCCCAAATCAACCAGGTCCAAATTCTGCAGTGATGCAGAAAGCTGCTTATGATGTTAAGCTGTTGCGTGGTTTTTCTCTGTATATGTTGGAGCTCATCTGCTTCCAATCCATGCTGAGTAACTTACTTTTTCAGCACCCTAAGGCATTTGTGTATATCCAGGGAATGCGAAGTAGTAGAAATACAAGAAATGAAAATCCAAACCAGAGACCATGCAACAAGTGTGCCCCAAATAGTAGGTTCTGGTCTGCCCCGGAGTCTGTAGCATGCGACATTCCCAAAGGAGGGAGGGGGATGGAAAGGGCATCATGGTCCCATGGAAAATAGATACAGACCATAGACTTTGATTCAGAAGGCAAATAGTGGAGATGGCCCAGAAAATCTATTAAAATAGAAGGTTGTAGTTCTGTTTGTAAAGCTCACCACACCAGGCTCTCTGGACATCAGTTACTACTCAGTGTCTGTATTTGTTAAAGGAAACAGATCCCTATAGAAAAAAATTTGGGATGCCTCAAAGTTAGCTGTTTGTTACTTAGATTGCAGTCAAGCCTAGAGACTCAGCCAGCTCCAGTTTGTTTGGGCTAGATACTGTGCAGACTTAGTACTTGATAGTGTCTGCTCTGAAATCTCCAATGGTGCTGCTTTTGGGTAGTCGATTTGGCTAATGTAGAAAGGGAAAGAACTCTTCCCGATGCATGGTGGCTGAACATATTTTAGACAAGTGGGGGCTTTGTGTGGGTTGCTGTCACTTTCTCCATGTATCAATGTGTCTTGCTCACAAGGTCTTTTGGACAGGGACCATCGTGTACTTTGTCTGTATAATACGTAGCACAGTGGACCCCTGATCTTGTTAAAATCCAAACATTTTGAGTTGGGCCCATCCTTAGTTCTGCTAGCAGTCACACAGCTTTGTGCATCCAGCCTCACCTTTCCTGCCTCAGCTGTCTGTATTAATAAATCAAGCTGTGAAGCTTGTTGAAATGTATCAGTCAAATTCTGTGCACCTTCCATTGGGCCCAGATGTTGCTTTTACTCCCTCCTGATCTCTAATAAATCTAGAAACAAATGTTTGTTTAATCCACTGCTTTTTTCCCCCTCCCTTCTAAAGCACAAGGAAGTATACCTTAGGGAGCAATCTTGCATTAGGCCGGTAGATTGGATAAAATATAACCTCCTAATCTTCTCACTTTGCCACCTTCCCTCTCCTCTCACCACCTTCCTATCTTGCTTCTGTTTCTTGTTTTCCTGGATCCTTTTTTTCCCCCTTTGCTCTTTCACAACACTTATGGGCTGTTGCCACCCACCTCTCCAGAGTCTGTTGGATGTTTTCAGAGAGCTCTGAAAGATTTCTAATGAGACATCTCTTGAGCCGTCCCTTCCTCCTGAGGGTAGCAAGTAGCCCCTGACAGCTATCAAATGGCAAAATCAACAATTGAATGGTGTCCACAGTTGGTTCAGTGGCTCTGCTTATAATCTGTCTCCAGTTCCTTGGGTTTTTGGGTTTCTCCACTCTCCTTCCTCAGCCCCATCTTTAGTGCTCTCTGTAGCTGCCTTGTCTGGAGGACTGTATGTAAATGCAAGAAACCACACTGCAGGATGCACCAATGGCTCCTGAGAAGGAATCTGATACCTTCTGTAGCTATTAAAGCACAGGGACTAACTCTTCAGCTTACAGAGCTCAAACCACTTGGCTGCATTTCATCATGCCATCTACCTTACAACTGGTTTCCCAGCTCCACTGGAGAGGTTAATGGGCAGAACTCACTTGGTCCACTATAGAGAGGAGTTTGCTCACGCACCCAGCTGCTCTCCATTTGTAGGTTTTTTGTTTTTTTTAGTAAATGCCAGTTGTGTATCTGGGAGAGCTGAAGGACCATGCTGTCAGGCCTGTACTGATGCAAAAGGCAAGAGTGTGGCCCCGAGTCCTAAAATGGTGGTCTCTGTGCTGTGGTGTCAGTCCAGTTCCCCCAAGAATCTGTTTTCAAGGCTTGGCAACCTTGTGGGTCTGGAATGGGGGCTGCATTTGCAGAATTGCTGTCTGTTCACTAATCTAACGACTGCCATGCTGCTGCAAATAGCCATTGGTGTAGCACATCTGTTGTTAATCCACATTGTGGTGCAAGAGAAATGCCAACACATCATTTATTAGCCACGTCAATCCTATAATGTCCTTTCCTTTGCCTCTTTTCTCTTCTGTCGGTGTGCATAATGGGTTCCAGGATGTCTTTTATTTCACTCTTGACCACATTCCCTTTGTCTAACATAGGAGGGCATAATGGGTTCCAGGATGTAATTGATGCCCTTTTTTGAATCAGACAGTGGGCTATTAATTGTAAACCTTTGACAGTTTTCAGTGAGTCAGTTGTCTTGCTGTGTTCTGTGGTTACTCCTCTCTGATCTGACTGGCAGAGGGGAAATTATACACGTGTTCAATGAAATCAGGGAGACCTTCTGGCTCATCAGTTTTTGATTCTGCTAGTGAGACAGGCTGCACCAATTACCCACTTGGCCTACCTGGGAAAGGTGAAACTTGGCCTGGCCTCCTGCTTTCCTGTCAAGGGAAAGGCATCTTAATCCATCATTGCTGATGAGGAGTGGAGACTACTGAGAATGGGAGAGGCGGAGTGAGCTGTGCCCATCTCAGGAAGCAGCCTGCGTGGGCTCTTTCTCTCATTCTAAAAATAGTTACATTGCAACTTCCCAGGAAGATAGCCATAGAATAGTCTAACTTCTGTGTGTATGCTGGGAACACGCCACTAAATGTGCTGAGTTTATTGCAGAAACTGTCAGACAGCAGACAGCAGCCTCCGTCTATGCTTCCCTGGGCAATTGTTTGAAGAACAGAACACCTCGAGTCCCACTTCTGGGAAAACCACGGATGCATGTTTTTCCACTCCCCATGCATTAAGCTCACCTATTGGATGCTCTCGCTGGCACATGAATTCACACTTAAGACAAAGTACTCCAACAAGACATCACTTCCTGATGCAACATTTTAAATTTTTTTCATCCCAAGATTTCCCAGGGAGATAGAAGATGAATTTACCCCATCCACGCTGTCCCACAATGCCTCTCCCTGCTCCTTCAGATGTGTCCTGAGTTCTGATGTTTTGGGAGATCCAGGCAGAGGTGGCAGGATGGGGAAGGAGGGGAAGACCACATGTCAACAATATCAATTCAGTTCCTTGAGCCATCAGAGCTTTTAAATACTCCTTTAAAAAAGCTTAAGCAGACAAAATCTTTGTGGCATTTATGATGTGGTTGCTAACAGGAACACAGATTTTAGACAAAAGGGAATAGTGTTGATAAAATAAACTGGTGACTCAAGACAGCCTGCTAACTCAGACTGAGAGTTATTAGGTTTGACTTCATGTATCCCCTGCCTATCTTCCCCCACATCCAGTGTTCAGCTATCTCTGGCTTGCAGGCTGTGGTACTGTGAAAGAGCTTAGTTAAATGCAGTACCATGCTGAACCATTGGCACTGTGGTTTCCTGTACCAGGGACCGCTGTGCCCAGGCCTCCAAAGAACTGACTATTAGAACATATAGAGGCAAGCTGTTCCAGTAAAGAAAAGCATGTAGAAAGAAATGATAGTATTAATTTGGTGATGGATAAGAGGACACGTGGTACAGGTGTAAATAAAACTGCCCATGATCTAGAGGAGGTCAGTTGGTCATAACCTGATGACCCCATCTCATTGTACTGGCCCAGTGCGATGATTGTTTGTTTGTATTGCCATAGCACTTAGAAGCCCTAGTCCTGGGCCAGGGCCGTCTTGTGCTACGTGTTGTATGAAAACAGAATAAATTGATGGTCGCTGCCCCAAAGAACTTAGTCTGCTTACTGAAATTCAAAGTACATCAATGTAAAGTACTCTGGTATCCAAGTAGAATTTCTTGCCTCCAGATGATGGGCTGAATTTGGTCCAGTGTCAAGGTTAACTCTTCACTGCATATGTTCAGCTACACTGTGGTCAAGAAGGTTGACTAGAACGGTGCACCGTATGAGGACAAACTATATTGACTTCTATAGAGTTGCTCAGGTTTTAAGAGGGTGCAAATGACATCAGAATTGCACTTGACACAAAACTGGGCTGCAATACATTTGGTACACGTTTCTGGGCCTGACAGGCATAATTGCCAATCTGAATGGTTTTTCCATTTTGCATGCAAATCTAGAGGAGGTTATTTAAAAGGATTTTAAATAAATACATGGTGGGATGCACAATTTTGGCAGTTTGGTTTAATGGTTCAAAGATTTAATCTCTAAGAATTAAATTTGAAGGTGTCATTTCAAAATATAACAATGTCTGTAGGAGCTTTGTTAGGCTTGGCATGAGCTGTGCCTTGTTTTGTAGAGATGGAGCATTTTCTTGCATGTGGGAGGGGAAAGTCAGGTAGACAAAGCTAATTTGATCATAATTTCCACCGTTTTTTGTTGCAAAATACATGGACAATGCAGAGCAAAAAGAAACCCCAATGACGTCCTGAAGCGAGTGCAAAATACTTCCCTAGAGTTGAATGTCTGATGGGGAAACCTCTTGAATTAAATTCCAGCCCTCGGTCTGCTTATTTTACTTTCTGAAGGGAGCAAATTATGTACCAAACTTTTGGGCTTGACTACTCTTGAAATACTTTTTGATTAAGGATGGGTGTGAATTATAGTGTAGTGGCTATTTTGGAATAGCTCCATGGACACTCTTCTTTTGGAATAAGTGTCCATGCATGGAGTTAACCAGGAACTGCTCCATGTGTAGACGTTGGTTGAGCAAAAGGAAACACGCTTCTCGGGGAGTAGTGCCAGGGATTGGTCCTCAAGAGACTCAAACAATCCTAGTCTGTGGGGCCTTTGGTGCTGCACCGTTCTGTTATAGCACAGTGAGCTCTCCTCTCTGTGGCTGGCTTCCTAAACAGTTCTCTTTTGGGTTGGTGTGCACCTTGCTGGATGGCACAGTATATATCTGGTCTTCTCCCTATCCCCTCAGCAAAGTAGGAGAGGACCACATTTATGGATCGTTATCTGCTGCTATCCAGTAACTCCAAAAGGGAAACTCTCCATCCAGCCACAGGTCGGAGTTTTCTGTGCTAGAAAGTGTTAAGCACGCACCCTGCAATTGTCTAGTCGAAAACATGTGACATGCTGAAGTTAATTGGCTTAATTTTATCATTTACCCTTCTGGTATGTAATCTATAGGCGGCTGAAACACACGCCAAAAAGTACGCATTAGTCTGAAAACACTCTATTTCCAGTCAGCTAAGTGCTGTGAAGTAGGAAAACTGTAACCTGCACTGGCTTGTTCTTTTAATAAAATGTTGTTGCATTCTTATTTTTTAAATAACATTATAAATGCAAATCATATCAATTGTTATAAATCACATGGTCCTCTGGGCAAGAGGAGATGAAATGCTCTTGATTTGGCTCTGACTTTAGCTGTTTGATGTCTGGTCAATTACACAAGAACTTAGAGAAGGAAGCCCAGAGGCAGCCTTTCCAGCTCCGTCTACAATTGATCTGTTGGAGTCTTATGTGGCACTTTTGGGGGGAGCTTTGACTCCCCCCAAGTTTGGTGCCTCTTTAGTTTGGTCTGGAGCCTGCATTGGCTTCCCTTGCCTTTCTGTGGAGGCTCCAGTGATCGATGCCTTCAGTTCTGGGAATTTGTGCAGAGAGGAGAGTTCTGTCATTTATGGGGGCATTGCAAAAACAGACGAAGTGGAGTGAGAATGTATTATTTGCCAAACCGCGTCCTCAGAGTTTCTCTTATCTGATATCTACAGCTGTACTTGCTTAGTGTTAATATTACTTGGCTTAGCTTGACCTCTTGATATAGAAAAACAAAATGTATGGGGTCTTCTGAATGAAATTGGACATCTTTGTTTGGCAACCAGAGTTATCTCTAATGGTATTTATAATGGCCCTGCCCAAGAATGTTTAATTGGTTTTTGTCTCAGGACCAAGTCTAGAATACCAATCAATTTGATTTTCCAAAACCACCACCTGGTGAAAGCCATCTGAAGGAATTTTGTGGCTTTGGAAACTAATTGGACTGTCTTTATTGGTTGCCTCCATAAAAGGCAATGCAAGTTCTTTAAGCCAGCATTACTCTATTGGCTTAAAATGTAAGGCCACCAGAGGAATGTACCCTGGAAAAGAATAGTAAAACACAAATAACTCAGAATATTAATACAGAGGGTAGATCATAAACAGGTACAGCCCATTAACTTCAGAACCTATTCCAAATACATATGGTTCCTTCAAGGCTGGATGTTCATCCAATGAAGATTTCTCTTTTGGATTGGTCTCTTAGTAGAGCTCAAATATCATGCAGTGGGTTCAATAGAAATCCCAAGATAGATGAAATGTGCGACATTAGAACTGTGTATTGTAGGACTAACGAATTCTGCACAGAGCACTAGTGTGCTGCGTGCGCATGCATGCGTGCACACAGCTATCTACGGATATTGGCTATTTTTCCGGTAGCACAGACTGATGTTTTAACCTGCACTCCTGTTGCTGTGATGTTATGGAGCAGGACGAGACCTCAGTCTTTTAGATGAGTTGTAAATGAAGAGTCTGACTCTGTGATAGTGATAAAAGACCCCACTTGACAAAGCCTGTAGGTCCAACCAGCTTTTTGAGTTGTCTTTTTCCTTCCTTCCTCACAAAAATGTGTGTAAATCAGAGAGGGCTATGGAGTATTTTAAACACACAGGACCAAGATGCAAATAGTGATTTTTTTTTTGATTTTTTTTTTAAAGTGAAAAGCTTGAACGATCTCCCTTGAAAGCCACATTGTAATTTAAGCCTTCCCAGGGAGTGATCCAATGTGCAGTCTAATCATTTTGTGACTGTTTAATCTACTGTTTCACAAACACAAATACTTGCAGTACCATAGCAACTACTGCATGGTCTGGTGCCTATGGGACACAGAACAGCATCTTGATCCAAACCAAACCTGTCTACTCCATGCATTAACATATTTTTTTAAGGAAGCCTTGCAAAATTTTCAATCCATGCACAAAATAGATCGATCCATCCATCCTTTAATGTGATGACTGAAAAGAATGGGGGAAACAGTATATTGTACTCACCTGTCCAAAAATATTCCTTGTCCTGGGCAAGCGGGTGAGTTATCTTTTGTAAGACTTAATAGATGCAGAGGGTTTTGGTCTTTCCAATACACATCTGAGTTAGATGCAGAAGTTGCCATCAAGTGCATGAAGGCTGTGCATGTCAGGAGGAAAAAAGAGCCATTGGGAGTCCTGGCCATCTTGATGTTTCGTACTGCTGCTCATCCCTGCTGTAACTGAGACTTCCACATAAAACTACATGGACAACACTGAAGCCCATAGTCCCGTCTCTTCCTTCCCAAGATGTGAAAATGTGTTTGGAGAGAGGGAGAATGAAAATATATATATATATATATATATATATGTATATATTGGTTTTCCAGTGTTTCCTAAAGCTCTGGATTTTGATTGCCTCATGTGACAATGATTTGCCCTTAAATCTCACAGGCTTAATTCTGGGCTTTGGGATCCATGTTGCTCCAAAGGAGTTTAGTTGTCTTGACTGCAGTGCCATGTTGAAAATACAATCCCTCAGTGGTTAAAGTCTGCCGACAGCTTTCCCTATCCCATGCGACATCTCCTTTATCTCAGTGGATTTGCACAGCGGGCAAAACTTGTCCATTTCTCAGGTTGGGGTGAGACATTTCTTGTTCCAGTACTTGTGATGAGTTCCTAATTTCTATCACTATCTTTGCTGTTAGAGCTGGTTGAGAGTTTTTTAATGGAGCAGTTGCCTGTGGGAAATGCTGACTTGATAGCATCAGAACACTTTGTGGGAATATGCTGATTTGTCAAAACTTTCTATGGAAGTCAGACAAGCAGGCTGCCTCATTTGCTGGTGGACTTCCCAGCTCCCTGGCCGGTTCATCTGTGCGTGCTGAAACAGATTGCTTGGTGTTGCTGGAAATTTCACCATTCAACGTTTCTTGACAGCATGGAACAAAACAAATTTTGGCAACCCAGAATTTCTCTCAAAATGGAAATTCTTTTCCAGCTCCATCTGTTTATTACCTGTAAGCATTTGAGCAGCAATTCATCTGAACAAATGGTGGGCTGTTTGCTGTGTGTGATTGCTCACATGGAATATTTTCTGCTCTGAGTGACTGAAATATTTAAATAGAAGAAAAATGTGTACGTGGGAAAAATTGAGAATTTGCGGGTTCACTAGCATTTTATGAACATTAGTGGCTACAGGAGTAGTTGAATAACAAATCATGTGATTCCCCAGGTATAGTAGTATGAATGAGTCACTTAATGATAGCAGCAAATCTGTTTGTTAATCAATCAACTCTTTTCTCTGCTTTACCCGTCTTCTGAGGTTTTTTCCCCTGAAAGAAAGCTGTTACTGTTGTCCTATGAAGTGCTTTTCTCAGTTATCTGTGTGTAAAGTTTGAGAACCTTTTGGATTTGAAAACATGAGTAAAATGTTAAGTAACCGCTGTCCTAAAACAATATACTATACTTCATCTAAGAAGAATCCACATTGTAAGATCTCTGGGCACTCTATGTAAAATGATACCCTACAAAGAAATATAACTTATTAATGAAAGTTTTGACAGAAGATTTCATTTTGAAAATAAGGTTCCCCTAAGCTTTCCTTATAATTAGGTTTGAAACCAGGCCATGCAGATGCAATAATTTCCAGATTGGGCAATAAGATGTAGGACCTCAAACTCCCTTTTCTTTTTCCGGTGGAGTACTGGACCCCTTTATGCTGGAAGCAGCTGATGATGTCGTATACATGCGAAAAGATGACACTGCTGCCTTTCTTTCCTGCCTCTCGGTGCTGTTTGCAAAATTACTTGGCCCAAATTCTGTTCATTGATGCCTTTGTGGCCCAATTTTTTTTGTTCAGCGTCCTTCATTCACTGATTCCTTCTGTCTCATCTATGTTCTTATATTGTGCTCAACACGGTAGCATGGGATTACTCTCCATCTATTTTGTCATTCCCATCTCACAAAGCCTACCCCCACAATTGCTAAAAGTAGTGATAGTTGCTAATGTGTATAAAATAAACCAGCCAGATCCCCAAAAACCTGGGAACGTGGAGAGCCAGATAAACCAAACTCATGGTGCATAGGGGTTGCTAATCAACATCAGACCTGTGGTTCATCTAGTGGTCTAATCTCCTTCCCTCAACAGTGTCCAATACCAGCAGCTTCACAGGAAGTTAGAAGAAACCCAGCAGCAGGCAGTTACCTAATAATCTGCCCATAAATGTTTTTTTTTCCCCCCCTAACCTTCAATAGTAAGAGATTTGTTTATGCTCGGAAGCATAGACGCTTCTAGATCTTACAAAAACCTTAATCTGAGTTACAGTAGTAGAGAATTGATCTGTGTATAGATCAGAAAGGTCAAAATCCGTGCTGCAGTAGGGTTTGTGTTCTGGATCACTGCCACACGCTTTGGTATGCTTACCCAGGCTGCAGCTGTAGATGTATCCTGTAAGTGAGGGGACAGTGTGGCCCAGTATTTTGTAGCATGGCACAGGGCTTGTTCATTTGACTTCCACTGGTTTTAAAGTATCTTTTATCACACCCTGCTCTCCTTCTTGACTTCAGAATGGTGGGTAGAGGAGGCAGGTAGAGTTTCTTTTTGAGAAGGCAAAATGTCCCACCATCTAAGCCAGTGGCTTTCAAACTATTTTTCCTTGGGACCCAGTTAAAACCAATAATTTATGCCCGTGACCCACTAATTATCTTTGAACAATGCCTTTCAGTCTTTCGGTGGCAGCAGCAGTGGGTGGCACAACCCAGTGCCTGAGTGTCTGCAACCCACTATTGGGTCTCGACCCTAAGTTTGCAAACCACTCATCTAAGCCACCAAAAGCTAGTACATTTTAGAATCATTTGGGTAAGGTCTTGCCTTGTTTGGATGCAAAAAAGCCAAAATGCAACCCCAAAGTCTATTCCTTTGTTCCTTGCGTTTGTGACTTGGAAGAACAGGTGCCAGAAATCTTATGCCAAAGCACTTACCAAATTTTTGTGTGCTTTGTCACATTATCATCTTGTGACTAGAGGGTATTCACCCTGGGAGAGACTGTTGGTGGGAGAAGTTTTTGTTTTTACTCCTTTACCGACACATTATCAAATGAAGAAAATTTGCCTGGGTATTGTATCAAGCTAGCTGTTTGCGGTGTACCACACTGCTGCAAATCAGAGCTAGCGTTGATGCTGCTTGCTCCAGTAATGTACCAAGATATACAAATGGGAAGCCTGCTTTCTGCCATCAACCTTGGGGATTAGCACTGGTGTAGTAATTGATGAAAATATTTGTAACGTAGATAGGTCCATTAACCAATAACTCTCTAGGGACATAGGTAAGGTCTCTCTACAGGGATTCTGCCATAGAGATGATCAGTAGGGGTGCTCTCGCTAGAGCCGTTTCTCTTTTTAAAAAGAAAAAAGGGGGGGGGCAGCTTGCCTGGTGCTTTCTATGATGAGTCATTGACTTTGAAATTCATCCCTAACTTGTCTAAATTAGCATGAATTTGTTGCTCTATCAAGCTTTCTTCAAGGTCTATGCATGTTCTTGAGCTTTAGGAGGTGGTTGAAAGTTTTGGGGGAGCAATGGGGGTATTTTCAGTAGGCCCAGCAAGCCAATCAATTGACTGCTTAATATTTGACAAATTATCAATTATTCCAGTAAGCAAGTTCTGATTTAGACTGTCAGCCTTTCTGATGGTGCCATGGTTGCTCGATCTGTCTGTCTTTGAACGTCACTTCACCTTTTTCTGGGATAAAATAACTTGGTTAAGCAACTTTTTTTTTTGGTAATGAGGCATAAATATCTAGCAAAGGCTAAGCCTATTGAAGACCATAGTCTTACTGTTCTAATAAGTGCTTTAAAATATTTGACATTGACAATATTTGGCTCCTCAGTTGACCAGTTATTTTTGGACTGGTCAGATGCCTAACTCTAAATTGCAGTTGTTTTGGCTAGTAGATTTAATTGTGCTGTGAGGTTCGTTATTTCAGAGATTTGGTTTTTATTGCACAGTTTCTCTCAATTTTTTGAAGTGCCTACCGGTAGGTTCTGGGACAAGCTCCTTCTTGTGTACATATATTAAAATAAATTAACACTTTCTATTAAGGATCCCAAAGTTCTTTACAAACATTAGTCTGCCTATCTGCCTAATGTGTAGGAGAGGCAGGTGGATAGCAGCAGTAGCAGTAAAAATTGAGAAGAGGGTAAACGGAGGCACCAGTAAGTGTCTATCAAGATTCCACAGTCTTATCAATGGTAGAATCATGAATAGAAGTTGACTCTGGCTCTTAGATCATTGCTGTCATCACAGACCACCCTTCCCTGCTATGCACAAGCATGTCAGAGCTCGCCCTCTTTGCGCACACTCACAATTAACAATTCATATTATTCACATTATCAACATCTCTGTTAATTTATTATCATGCAGGCAATCTCAGCTTTTACAAAGCTAAGCTCTGGCTGTGTTCCTTGGTGCATTATTTACGGTAGTATTTCTGGTCCTCAGTCATCCAGTTCTGGCTAAAACTTCAGTTTCCTGCCATTTATCCTTCAAGTTCTAAGCCAAATGCCGAGATGTTCCAGTTACCACACCTTGGGCACTGTCATTAACCTCTGCCTTGGAACTAGAAATGTTTATCAAGTATATTTAACATAGTTTAGGGTGAGGATAACGGATCACTTTGTTTTTATAAAAGGACAGTGTCAGATTATTAATCTATTTTCTTTGTTTTAAAAAAACACCCCTTGTATGAAGATACTGTTTAGACTTAAAA
Source organism: Pelusios castaneus (assembly GCA_007922175.1). Classification (NCBI taxonomy): domain Eukaryota; kingdom Metazoa; phylum Chordata; order Testudines; family Pelomedusidae; genus Pelusios; species Pelusios castaneus. The sequence goes on from ML685956.1 coordinate 217,689, forward strand.
ACGTGAAAAATTTTACTTATTTTGTGTATTTATTTTGTTGCAGGTCTTGTATTTCTCTCTGTAGCTAAATTTTTGTCCAAATACATCATTTTCATCAAGAGATGTTTTGCCTGAGTACAGGCTGCAAAGGTGTCGATCTTTTCTTTCCTTTCTTTATACTTAATTTCACTTTCAAGTTCTGGTGCTCATGCAGTGCTGAGATGTTTGAGTTGACTAAAATATTTGTTGGGAGCATTTTGTTTTTTAAATAAAGCTTCATAGAATTAAAAAAAAAAAAAAAAAAAAAAAACAACCCCCCCCACACACATTTCTATTGCTCTTCAGTTTTTTATGAAAACTACTGTAGGGAAGCCAAATTTTCGAGGCAAAGTTGACTCGTCCCTTTAATTACAGTAATGAGAGAACAGCTGGACTCAGTGAGAGATGAAGAGGTCTTCTACAGTTTTAGTTGATTTTTGACCTATTGCCCGATATGATTGATGCTTTTTGAAGGCTGGAGATGCTGCCTAGCCCTAGTCTAATGTGTAAAATTACTGTGGATGCATGGTTCCAAACTCAGAGCTGATATGTAGGATACATGTCACAAAGTGAGTCGGAGTGTTTGAGTGCAAAGGAATCTCTCATTTACACTCTAGGGACCTGCAAGAGAAGGATGTGCGAGGGCACGCTACTTTACTTACGCTATCTTTTGCGCCTCAGCACACAAGTTGCATCAACCGATTCCCTTGTATCTACTTTGTATAAGTTGAACAGTACTGCACACATCATCGCCTGCTGCATTTGCCTCATGGGCGGCGGCATCGTTACAGATGATGGATTGTGGTGCATGTTCGCTGTCATCTTAAGAGCCAAAGGATGGAAATCTTCTTCCTTAGGAATTTGTTTCCTGCCATATAGTTGTCATTTCTCTCCTCCTCCTCCTCTTGAATTGCTAAGGATGAGGAGATTATTTTGACAACAGGATCTTCGTTTCTTAGGAGTTTATCTGCTTCTGCTCTTTGTTCCCCATCTGCAGCCGTGATGTTTGATCTGTGACAACATATGGTTGCATCCATGGCAATCATCTGGGACACCATACCCTGTAGATTAGGACTTCAGGTGTGGGGGAGTACGTAGCAGGAGAGGAACCTTTGGGAAACTATAAAATCCTGTCTTCCTGCAAACATCCTTGCTAATGAAGAGCTGGGGACAAATAAAATATGGGAGGTGGCCCTTGAGCTGCGAGCAGATTCCCACTGTTCTGTAATAAGGGCTAAGTATAAACTAAATTTTTTTTTTAATAAATTGAAACAAAATGATCAAGTGGCAAGTTTAGATTGATCTGTTGGGCAACTCTTCTTGTCCTGTTTTTGGAATGAGGTAACAAGGCTTGAAATCTCCCTCATTTTCTTGCCCAGATTTAATTATTTGTATTATGGGAAGGTGTAGGTTCCCCTACCGAGATGAGGGCCTCCTCCTGCTAGGTGGTGTGCAAACATAGTAAGAGATGCTTTGTCCCCAAGTGTTCAAACTGATAAGACAGCTGATGGATGGGAGAGAGGAATATTATCTCCATTTTATAAATAGGGTGCCAATGAAGATACATTTGGGACTAGATCTTCAGAAGCGTCCAGGGCCAGATGTTTGTGCTCAGCAGCACAGTGAAGGCCAAATTTTTTAAGAGTCCATCTCCCATTTAGACACCTAATAAGAGTTATGGCTTCTTGTGCGCAGATCTTCATATGCACCTCTTAATAAGGGCCAGCTTTTGTGTTGAGCTAGTTGGAAAATGTGATTGGTTGGTCTCTTGCCTAATGGGAGCTGAGGAACTAAGTGACTTGCATCTGTGGCATACTATTAGTGAGGCAGTGGCAGAGACCTGGGTAGATCTGAGAAGTCCTATGGTCCCAACTCTCTGCCCATAGACCATTAATCTGCTCAGATGTATAAAAAGCTGGGGGGAGGGAGCAGAACGGAAGGAAGAGAACACACTCGAGTAAAGACTTCTGGGAAATGTTCAGCATTTAGGTTGACTTTGGTAAAGCAAGGGCAGGCAAAAATCAGTGGGATTCTCCTGTCCATGTGTAGTGGGTACATAATTCATATTAACACCACTGGGAGTTCAATCCTTGCGCAGAGAAGAGAACAGACCACATGCCCTGCATCGTGGTCTGGCAGAAGTAGGAAATACTGCATGCATTTCCTAGGATATAGGAGATGCAGCCACTAAGTAGTGCATTTGTCACTGCAGCCCTGTTACAAGGCTGAATCAGCTCTACTTGAGTGCACCTGAGCACCACCCTCTAAGATACAAAGAGGCTTTAATATTACTGACTGCTTAGGAAGAATCTTTTCACTCCGAAGAGAGGTGCTTCTGTTTTTGGAGCTGAAGGTGAGAGACTCTTGCTCGACGCCTAGTTGTGCTTCACTGAAGGAGTTTGAAGAAGTTCTGTTCAGGTTGCATCTATTTATTGCATGTAACTGTTCACTGGAAAGTCAGATTTAGATGGGCAACAATGAAAGTCTTGTGTGATTAATACAGTAGATGAGCACTCCAGGCCTGGATTTGTTTCCAGGGTGACTGTGGGTAAGTCGCTTGTGTTGACTGTTTGAGACACTCCCTTTCTTTCCTTCTCTCAATTTAGCTGATAGCTCCTAAACAAATCCCCTGCAATATATAAATAATTTGAAGAATGGTGGAATTAACATGTCATTTACTGCTATTCCATTGTTCAGTCTGTAATGTGGGCAGTCTGACCTATTGGTTGGACCCAAGGGAAGAGTTGGGGATCCTGGTTGCCCCACAGGGCTCTTGTGGGGTTTTATCGGTCACACACACAGACACCCTTCCCATTCTCCCTCCAAACTTCCATCCCGGTGCTAAGAAATCTTACCCATTGAAAGCAGCATGTTGCTGTTCAAAATTTTGGTTTGACCAATCAGCATTTTCTGATGAACCATATTTTCTCAGTTCTTTTCTGACCAACTCTAATTTAAAATACATTGTCAACCTATTGGTTGCAGTGATTCCACTCTTCTGACCTAACATTTTGGTATAATGCTGAGAAATTCAGTAGTTAGGTGAATTTGGTCCATGAACAGCTCCACTTGACAGGTTAATGTAGCTGCTGTAGAGAGTTCAGGAGAGCTGGTGAGCATCAGCAATACCCTGGGTAGGTCATCGGTTCACTTATTCCTTCTAGGGCATAGAGTATCTTGAAAGCTCAGAATATTCAACATACTGCAGGCACATGCTCGCCATGCAAAAACCACATAATAAACCTAATCCTGAAAACCGCATTAAAATGAGGAAAAATCACTTGCTAATGTTTTGTTTAATTTCGTTAGACTTGGAACAGAGTACAGTCTGCTTTTTGGCTGTGAACCAAAGAACTGGCATTCTCTGCATGGCAGAAATGCAGATGTTGGTTGGTTGTTCTTACTTTCAGCACCCTCTTCAGACCTGATCCTATGTCGTATACTTCCTGGCATTTAATTTCCTCCCATTCTGTAAATTTCTTATCTTCAAAGCGTCTGAAGTGGGATTTTTCTCCCTCGAAAGCTCATGTGATAAATAAATCTTAGTCTTTCAAAGTGCCACAGAACTCTCATTTTCTTCACTGTGGATGTTCAGGTTTAAAAAAGATTAGCTGACAGAACCGTATGGGGAAGCTAGTAGGGTTGGTGTCTGAGCAGCTGAGTTTTCTGTCCCTTGGGAATAATGTTCCTGACTTAGTCATTTAGACCTTGTTTGCCCAATGATTAGGGTTGCTGAGTTTTCAGCGTGTCATCACTTTTGTAACCTTTTTAAGGAAATAAACAGTATTTACAAAGGGAAATAAATGAGCATAGATTGTTTTTAATTACATTCATGTCTTAAATCAAGATGTTTTGTTTGGATTTGCTGGAGAGCTGCAGTGCTTGTCAAAGGCTGATTGATTTGGGCTTCTTTGTGCCCTCATCTGGGTCATATTCGCTTTCAGATTGACTAACAGCAAAAGCAGCTGTTTAAAGGATTTTTTGCACAGAGTCCATCATACCTTTATTTGTAAATTATAGCCTGAATTTGGATAAGGGAAGGTGATTTTTTGTAAATGGTACTTGGACCAATAAATGCCATACTACTTAATTTGATCTGAACCTCCCCTGATTACTCAACTTAAATGACATTGTATACTCATTATTCATAAACAAGTCCATCGGTCTCTGGAGCTTCATTGCATGCCCTGTTTTTATCACCATATTGAATCGTTTATCTGTCTTCTAGGATTTAAATAGAATTCAGTGATGGGGAAAGGTCTGATCCTGGTTTCATGCTGTTCGTGCACTGGTGTAACTCCATACACTGCCCTGGAGTGACCTATGAGTCACACTGAGCTGAGTCCAGAAAAGGTTCCCAAGTAAGTTGACTGAATAGGTAATTTCAGAGGAAGATGACAACTTTGAATTCATCACATCTGATCAGACCAATGGCTATATAGCCTGGCATTAGTCTTTTAAAATTCCCCTGCTTACTTTATAGATCGCCCAATCTTCCCCACTGTCAGATTATACCTCTAATTATATATATGCAGTTTCTTAACACCTGCCTTTTTGTGAAGCTCTTTGTTTTGACTTGAAACCTGGATGGGTTTCATTTTCAGCCACTCCTTCTGATCCTTAAATACCTGCCACTTTTCTGTTGCTGATTCCTTACACCCACTATAAAATCCGAATGAAAATTCCTTGGGGCACTTTAAACCTAGATCTCCTTAAGGAAGAAAATGTGTGTGCTCTTTTTTCTGTAGCATATACAGTATTCTCAGGAGCCCATCTGCTCTAATGGTAAAGTCACAAGCTCTTCAGTGCTCCTGAACATTTGACATAGGCGATACTGCAGAGCACACATTTTAAGATTGTGAGCACCCCATTGCCTTTGATCATGCTTGTGATTCAGAAAGCCACGTGAGAGGGATCCTCCTCTCCCAAGCACATGTTGATATCCTGCATCACTTTGTATAAATATCATACCAACCACTAGCTGAGTCATTTGAAATTCCTGAATGATCTTGGCCTTTGCTGCAAACATGTTAATTTTTATTTACATGGGTGGAGCCTCTTTTGTGGGTAGCACTTAGAAAAGCACCACCACCTTTCCCCTGTTGAATTCTACTTTTGACTAAGTGAGTTTTGTTTAACTGTCTCCCCATATGACCGGATTATACTGTATTGGTGCAGAAGGGATCACACACTATCGTTGGCTTGGGGTAATATGAGGGAAACCAGGTAATTCAAATATAAATGAAACACTGGACTTCACTTGAGTTGCTGACAACATATTTGTTCAAAACAGGGATGACTTAAGTGCCAAACGGTGAAAGGACAGCGCCTCGTATATTGGAGAAACGGTTTAAAAACTGTTAATCCTTATGGACATGTTCATGTCATGATTCTAGGGCATGGAATGGACCTGAACCAAGCTTGATGAGCTAAACACTAGAACTTCGATGAGAGTTTAGATCTGGGTCCAAATGGTGAAGTCTTGAGTTCATTTTTAGCTCTAACTTGTGCATCAAGCATGTAGAAAGATTTGGATGTTTTCTATGCAGCAATTTTTCCTGTTGCTGGTTTGGGTCAGTCCCTTCTCTATTTCCACTCTCTCCTCCCCCTTGGAGTGCCTGTGTCTCCAGAGGTGTATCCAGTTGTAGAACCCAGGTTCCAGATGTCCGAAATGAACAGACTTGGCACAAATTGGACAGCAGGGCTGGATTCTGCTAGCTCCCACCCCTTCCCAAATACAAGAAAATCCCTTGTAAAAGCCTTGACAATATATTGCCCCTTCCTCATATTCTGCATTGATTCAGTATGCTTCAGCTGAGGCCTAGACTTTCTGCTGGTTTAGAAGGAAAAACAGTTTCCCATCACAATACTTTATAGGAAGCATTTAAATTAGCATCCCAGCTGTGGATAATGTCTACATATATACAGGGTACAGTATGGGATCCTGCCTCCTTTCTAGCTCTCCCACTGCCTGCCCTGTGTTCCTGTATAGCTGAATGGGAAATAAGTGAGTAAATGACAGCCTCTGGTAGCCCGCTGTCAGACAGGGGAAACAGCTGGAAGTGTGCTCTTTATATCTTATAATGGTACTGTACAGGACAATAGCCATCACTCAGACCCTGTCAGACTGAGTCACTGATTCACAGTGGATTTGATGACTTGTATTTTCAAAGTTCGCTGAGCAGCCAGAGCTGCCACTGAATTCTGTGAAAGACAGAGGTCCTCAGACGCTCTGAAAGTCACCCAAGGTCATTTGGCTTTTTTAATGGCTTGTACTGGCAGGCTTAAGTCTAAAGAATGCCAGAGCTTGACTATGTTGGGAAAGTTACTCAGAATGAAATATAAAGCAAAACATAAAGTAATGGGATAGGTTTCAGTGGAGCATACAGATTTTCAACTAGCTGAGTCATGCCCTTTGTTAACAAAAAGGGCAATTTATCCACTTGTACTTCTTGAGGGTTGGTTTTTTTGTTTAAAGCCCCTTGTTCCCAAAATAACATCTAACTGTTTGAATGATCTCAGCGTCTTTGCCTTGACAAAATGCGTGGTAAGCTACTTTGTTTTAGATTTGTTACTTGTCACATTTATTGCTTTTTGGACGAAAAGGAGAAAATTCTCCCTGAAGACTCTTTAGGTTTTTATCTATATTTCTGCATGTGTTGCCTTTTTTTAGTGGTTGAAGTTGGAAATATTTGTTGGCGTGCCCCCCCGTTTCAGATCTGTTGTATTGCAGTAAATGAGGAGCCTATCTGTCTCTTAGATGTGTAGGTAGAGGGATATTCATCATTTTACCCAGTTGTTAAGCACACAATGCTAAGTGTGTGCCGTTTCATTCACTTGACTTACTCTGCATCATCCAGGCGCTTGATTGAAGGTATATTTTGAAGCCGCTTTATTGGTTACCTGGATACAATATAACATGCCGATTGGTAACACATCTGAATAAATTGGTATTGAAAATCCTAATTTCTGTACTTAGTTAGCTGCTTCCTTTTGTCTCACTCTTTTCAGGTTTGTCTCCTCTTTTCTTAAGTTTGTTTAAATATTTAAATTGTATCTGTGTAGAATAGAAACATCAATGTGAAAATATACTCAACAGTCCCTGTTAATCTTGTCTGAGAGTGACACTTTTCCTCTTATTGGGAAGTTTGAGTCATCTCAATTTATTTTGATTTCCAGGTCTGACAATTAACTACTTGTTACTGTTCTGTTAAACTGTAGCTTTCTATTAAAGATTATAGTTCTTATAGAGGAAAGATCCCAAAATCAAGAGAACTCAAATATATGATTAGTTCTAAGTTCTGATACTTCTCTTGTTATGTAGCCACATTGATTTCACTAGAGATTAAGGGTGGTGAAATCTCATATAGCAAAACCCATGAGTTCTGTGACTCCTTAAAGACCAACACATTGTTTGGCATAAGCTTTTGTGGGCTGCAACCCACTTCATCAGATGCATTTAGGATTCTTGTATAAATCCATATCTTAAAGACCCTTTCCTTGGAAAATTTTGTGAAATAAATTTGATAAGTTACAATAATTTATTTGATGAAGGAAGTTTGTGTGTGTGGCTGATGACTTGCCTTCTAAATGGATTGACTGTAAGATGGGATGTAACTGAATGTGTAAGTAGTGAGCTCTGGAGAGAGGGGATAGGCATTCCCATGCAGTCAGGATATATAGCTGAAGTAGATCAATGGCCAAAGTCAAATAGTTCTTGTCTAAATGCCACAAGGAATGAATTAATGGTGTTCTGTTCCCTGCAGTTCCTTCATCAATACAGCTATTTTCTGGACTGAGCCCTGGTATCTCTTTCCAGCCTGCACATGTTTTGACTTATTTTCAGGATTGAATTTCATTCAGGCCTTTTGTGTTACTCTGGTTCTGTTGCAAGTCCTTGTTCTCCCACTTCCCGAAAATGTGCCTTTTCTTCTCTGATCACACTGCCAGGATTCATTGCTGTTATTCATTTAGACAGTTGCGATTGCCTTCCGCTGCTGTCTGTCACCTCTGATTGCCCCTCTCACTTCTAAATTCTGTAGCCCTTCCTGCAGCCTTGCTGGTGTGCAAATGTCCCTCTGCAGCAGGTAAAGTCACTTGCTGGATCTCCTGTGAAGTGATATCAGTGTGCAGTCTGTGCCAGAGTTGGCCCGGGCCAAGTCTGCCACTGGCACCTCAAGGCTTGGCAGTTCATAGTCCTGGCATCTCTGGGCATGCTGCATCAGTTTGGAATATAAAAAATGCTTCAGCTCTAGCACCTCTTTCATTACAAATTAAGCATTGGCTGATGTTCTGACAGCAAATTGTGTATGTTGGAGACGGCTCTTTGGAGAGATTTTGTTGGGTTTTTGCAGTGCCGTGGGTGTTCGTAAGTGATTTATGCTGTTGTTTGTATTACCTGCAAGTGCCTGTGAGTTCCAAGTCATGGGCCGTGACCACATTGTGCTTGCTAGATGCTGTACCAACAGAACAAAAAGATAGTCTTTGTCCCCAATTGTTCACAGTCGGAGTATGGCAAGAGGTAGCAGAAGGATACAGAAAGCCTGGAAAGTATACAGCTCGTTTATCATAGTTGGTCTCTTCCTGTGTAAAGAAAAATATTATCACCCAGTGGGTTCACCTGAAAGAATTGGAATGCATTGCCTAGACAAAACCCTGTCTATTCTTAGACAAATGAGCATTTGTTCATGCACACTGAGGAACTGTTCACTTTACTGTTTCTATACAATGTACAAGCCCCTCTATTTGCAGATCTGTTGGGTACAGGCGGTGATTGTGCATTGTAGAATTACATGTTTGTAGGCCCCTCATTTCCTCATACACAGACTGTAAGCATAGCATTGGATTATGAAGCCAGCTGTGTTCTGAAACGAATAAAATACTTTATCTGCAACCATCTCTATCCCTCAAACCTTTCAAGACTGATCTTCTGGTGCTAAAAAAAAATTAGCAGCAAAAAGGGATTGGATTCTCTGTTCGCAAATAAAGCGGAAATTTTATTCCATTGAAACAAAACATATTTTGTGTGTCAATACTAGGTACACTCCAGAACACAGTAAGAGAAAGGTATGTGGGCTGAAACCTTTTTCTCTCACTGGATACCAGAATGTCTGGAGCTTGGGGACTGAAAATTTGCATAAATTTCTAGTTGAGGGATTACAAAATCCTGAGGGGTATTAAAGGAGGATGGTCTCATGGTGGAGGCACTGGGTGGCAACTCCGGAGATGTGGCGTTAAACCCAGACTCTGCCCCAGACTTCCCGAGTGACCACAGATAGGTCATTTCATCTCTCTCTATGTTGGTTCCTCATCTTCAAAATGCGGCTAACACTTCCCTTTGGCACAGGACACACATTGAGGTTTACGGTTTTCCCTTACTTGGTCCCACTGTCTCATGTTGAGCAAATCCTTCCGTTCGGCATTTGCTTATTCTTTTCAGAATTGTGTTTTTTGGGGAGGGTGGGGTGGGAAGTAAGGACTTCCAGTCTGAAACCGAATGGCGTTACGTTACACCTACACTAAGAAATGAGGTTGATACAATGACATAGCTCAGGATGTGAAAAATCCTGAGTGGTGCAGTTGAACCACCCTAACCCCTGGGCCGTCAGCCTAGTGAAGCCTCTCGGGGAGGTGGATTACCTAGATTGTTAGGTGAATCCCTCTGATCAGAGTAGGTTGCATCATCACAGATGTCACGGCAGCATTTTAAGCGTACACAAGCCCTTAATGCCTTCTGAATGTACTGGCTTGTGCCAGACTGACCTGGGAAAACTTTTTTGACCTTCAAATAATTATGTAAACCCCCCCAGATAAAAAGTGTTAGAAATGATAGATGGATTTTACTGCTTGGGAACTACTGTGGCTAATGACTGACCTACCTTATAATGGTCAAAATAAGATGAGACAAAAACCAAACTCTCTCAGTTGGAAGCACAAATCCGTTCTGCCGCCTGTTGAGAACAAACGAAATTTAAGGCCATCTCATCTTTCTTGTGTAGAGTTGTTCATCAGTTGTAGTCCTGAGGCTTTAGAGGTTTAAATATGAATGAGAGAACTGTTTTAAGTAGTACGGTCTAGTGGTGGTGTGGTTGTGGGGAGTGGACATAAGGACTCCCGGGTTCTGCTTTTTGCTCCGTCGTTAAGGGAAGGAGATAGACTGAGTTATTTCAGTCTAGCAAGTAACAAAATGGGGTTCATGATACTTTCTTGCCTTACAGGAGAGGTGCTTATGGTGATGTATTACTGTTTCTAAAACACCTTGAGATCTTTGCAAGAAAGATGCTGTGATGTATAATGCAGCCAGGGTTTTTATTAAGGCTCATCGCATGCAGTTAAGGCTAAATTTTCAGAAGTGCTCAGCTCCCATTCAAGCGTCCCAGGGGTCAGATTTGCAGTTCAGTATTCTAGGTGTTGAGATGTCTTGAAAATCTGGCCCCAGTTGAAAGTGCTAAGTGATTGAAAACTTGGCCATTTCTTTGGTGACTTGTTTGTTTATTACTAATAAACCTTTTTCCTACTGAGTATGCCTCTAGCTGCCCCGTCATATTAGGCTCTTCAAATTAAAAATGAACCAAATTAAAATTAAAACTGATAAAATATTTGAGAGAATACAGTATGGGCAAAAGGATACATACAGGTCTATTTTATCTCTAATGTTTGTTTCTGTGATTTCCTCTTTGACTGTATTCCCAATATGTTAAATTTTGCTCTTCGTTGCCCTATAAGGTGGAAGAATAATTCTGCTTAACTTGGTTTTGGGGATCTCTCTTCTCCAATCATTCCTTATGTTTTAAATATGAATAAGACGGGCGTCTTCAAGACACAATGAATCAGGCAATGGAGACTCGGTATTGGAAGTTTATCTGGCTCTGGAAGCCAGGATCCAGTATCTGAACATCTGCTTAAAGAAACTCTTCTGTTGAGGAGGAAAGAAAAAGGGATTAAAGCTTTACTTCCATTTATGGCCCTACACTATATTTCAGTTGGAAACATAACTAGATAAACATTATTCTTTCCTTTCTCTTCCTATAGATTGAACGTTCTGCTTTGCGTTTAACAATGGTAATAAAAATAACAAAGCTCCGTCAAGCAATCATCGGTAAACTGTTTCAAAGTTCTTGGCTTGGTTAAGTTCATTGCATGCTTGTCTATGCATGCTCCCTTGTTACATGAATTCGTCTCTTGCTTTTTGAGCAGCTTGGGGTGGTGTGGGAGGACTTTGCCTGGAGAGTGCCCATAGTATTTGATATTTTTCTTAACCACCATGCTCTGTGCATTCTGCCACCTTTGGCAATGGCATCCTGTAGTGAATGGTCTGTATCGCATCAAAGATGTTTCATCCTTGTCATTAAGTGGCTGAATGTTGTGGGGAAACGTAAAGCCACTGAGGTTAAGAATCCCCACAATATATAAATAGCCTTGGATGAGGGTAGACTTTAAATTGAATGCAGATGGGTCTGTGGATTACTGCAAGTTGCTCACTTAATGTCTATGCCGTACCCCAACCATTCATTCTTCTTGGTTGGAACCCTAGTCACTTTTAGCTGAGCTGGATTAAGGCAGTCTCAGGTCCTTAGACGACTGTGTAACAAGAAGCTCCTGCCCCCTTCATTCCAGGGTCCACTTCCCACTAGCAGTGATTGTATAGCTCTTTGCCATCCAGAGAGACCAGGGCAGCCCCCTTAGCAGCCAGAGCTGCTCCTCTTTTCAGGAGTGGCAACCGTGGTGCTCTCTCTACTTCTCCCTTGCCCCCTGAGAGTCAGGGATGGCAGCAGGAGCAAGCCCCAATATATAGAGGGGCATGGAAAAGTTCACACCTCCTAGAGGTGGTGGTTCAGGCTCTCTGCAAATTCAGGCACACAACATTGCATCGGTTACACTAGCCTCACATTTTCACCCCTCTCATAAGGCTAAAAACATGGTATTTAAATGAGAGCTGAAGTTGATGTATTTACATGAGTCTTTAGTGCGTATGCCTTAGTTTGGCCCCGATTATCATTTGTGTTCTAACTGAATACGAATATCAATAAAAGCTAGTGATCCGGGAGAAAAAGGGTCAGACGGAGATGGCTTTACATTCTATTATTGCCTGGGTCACTGACATCTAAGTGGCAGTGGGGATTCATTTCTTGGCTAAGGCCTAAAACTGAGGTTTTGGGGCGTTTTTTAGTTTTCACAGAACTTTTGGCAAAAATAGGGTTGCTGGCTTTGGCTTCCTGGCCAGATCTCTCCACTGAGATAAAATGTCGGCCCACCCAAACTTCCCCATGGGACTTTTATTTAGCAAAATAATTCATTTGCACCATTCCTGAACTGTTGAGCAATGTTTCTGCACGCTTACGAATGGCTGTTGCCATTGACCTTGTAAAGAAGTAAATCTGTTGGAAGTTTGTAGCACCTTTTTTGGAAGAAAGGTGCAGTGTAACGGTCAGTCATTCGTTTTCGCTCACCTGCATGTCCTCTTGCAGGCATGGAGATGGAATTTGCCATTGAAATCCATAGATGTACTGGGAGGACATCGTCTGATCCAACTTATAATTTGTCTACATGGTGGGGGAAATGTGGACTGAGACTTTTTTCAAGCACAGTAATGTGCTGCATTGTAATTGGTCCATATAGACCTGCTGGTGCACCCTGAAGTGTTGTTTAGAAGTCCTTATCTCGCCCTGTAGCCGAGTCATTATGTTAAGGTTCAGGTCCATGTCTGAATTATTAGCTCTATACCATTACATAATTTTCTGTTAATACTACAACTGTGCTGAGATGTCCCCTCACAATTGATGCCTATAACTGATTTTTGTGTGAGATCAGATGTTTTCCAGCATCTTGGGATAAAACTATACAACAATGGTTGATCTCAGCCTTATCCAAAGCAAGCACTACCCCTTTTCTGGTTTTTTATGTCTTGTAACAAAATTTGGAGGAAGGAGCCCAAACTGAAGGATTTGAGCCCAGGCTTTCTTGCCTAAATTTTGAAGGTGTTCTGCTTTTACCCATCTTTTTGTAAAATGCAGCATGTTTTAAAGGAATAGTGGGAAATGAACTGAGTATAAAGAATTCACAGATACAGAGATGACCCTAACACTATGAATGAAAGGTGTAAAGATAGTCAGAAATGCCAGCAAACTAATAGTGACATGGAGGGCATGAATATCTAACAATTCTGTGACAATTGCATGTATGCTATCTCCATATAACATGTCTACCGTACAGGTTCCTTAAATTTAACAGTCCCTTGTGATTAGCAGTGAAATTTATTTTAAAAAGCCTTCAGCTTTTTTTAAATATACTTTTGGTCTCGTAGCTTGCTTTAAAGACTCATGGAAGTCTTTGATACCAGCTCTGTGTTTCCATACTGTATAATTTTTATGGCTAAACTAGAATTACTTGTGTGTTGTACTTACTAAGTTATTTAAAGTCTGGTGATTCAGCCCAAAACACACCATCTTTCTCTTTTTGCCTGTTGCTCAGAGTTTACTCATGTGGCGCATACTGCAAAAGCAGTTTTGAAGTAGAAAAGCTGACAACAGAGGCTTAGACAGAATGACTAATATAAATTACAAAAGTTATTTTTCAGCCTACATACAGGAAACTCTGAAGTCAATGAACCTTTGGAAAGAACAACAAATGCAATATGTTCTTTGTAATTTGCTTTGTGTTTGTAAAATGTTTTCTTACTTTGGAGGGGTCAGGAAGTTACTTTTTTTCTTTTCCCCCTTTTTAGCTGTCTCTTCATTCTACTTCAGAGCTGGCGGCATCAGACAGCAAGCACTCTTATGCAGTCATAAGTGCAGATAAAAGGTTAGGCTGATACCGTCTTGAATTTTCACTGATACTGTTCTTTCTAGGCCTCTTAGCTTATGTCTGCAGACACTAGCTGTATTAGATGGCTGCACATGAATGATCAAAATTGAAAGTCATCTTTGAATTGAGTGTTGATTTAAGCATCACAGGGTGGCTGGCCCTTCCTTTAAGGAGGGATCATCCCATTTTCCCTTCCAGCTGAAATTGATTAAGTAATTATAAAGCCACCCAGGGGAGGTGTGGGAAATAGATGGGGTCCTCTTGCTGACCCTACGGGAAGGGAGAAAGATGCCAGGAGAGAGGCTGCTGGGCCTCTGTTGCCTGCTTTGGCGAAGGAAATAGCTTTTGCTTTGAGTTTTATAGTTGAAGAATAAAACTACCCCTGAAAATCTGAACAGACTTGGGTCTGGCTTTCTTTCCTGGGCTGAAGGAATTAGGTGGCATCCTGCATATGCATGTGAATCTATCTCTCTCAAGAAAAAAGGAAGCATTAGCAATTCTCTCGAATGCCAATGTTACTAATTAGTATAGAGATGCAAGAATTCTGGGTCCACTTCATTGCTTAGATCTCCTGAATGACAGCACATGGAGTCATAACTGGAGGGAAATGGTCAGGTTGTTAATAGTAATGCAGAAAAGGCAGAAGTGTTCAGTAAAGATGTATTCTCTATTTGGGGAAAACGGAGGATAGAATCTCATCGTATGATGGTTGTCTATAGTACTTGGCAAGTCCTTCCTTTATTTTTAATAGTTTGTTACAAGATCAGACTTGCCGTAGCAATTGCTTTTACAAATAAAACTTATGTGCAGAGCTAGATGTGGCCACAAAGACTTCTGCAAGAAATCTGTCCCCTTCTTTCATTGCCATATTTAGAAATTCAAAATTCTTCTACCAGATCTAAAAAAGATCTATTGTGATGAAAAGAAAGTCCTAGTCTTTGCTAAGTGACCTCACGGCAGCACTGGGAAACGCTGCTTTTTTTTTTTCCAGTTTCATTTGCTAGAAGATGTTGCTTGTGTTGAGAGAGAAGTCGCTAATATCTGTGACTTCTCCTGGCTTCGCTTACAGATAATTTCGCACTACTGCTGGGAATTTGAAAGGAGCTTAAGGAACTTTTGAGCCCTGGACTCTGCTCAAAAGTGCTGAGCCTGTCTGTCTATAGTGATATTTTTCCCAGAGTGCAGGTCAAGGTTGGATATTAGGAAAAACTTTCTCCCTAGGAGGGTGGTGAAGCATTGGAATGGGCTATCTACGGAGGTGGTAGAATCTCCATCTTTGGAGATTTTTAAGGCTCGGTTAGACAAAACCCTGGCTGGGGTGATTTAGGGGGAGTGGTCCTGCTTTTTAGCAGGGGGTTGGACTAGATGATCTCGTGAGGTCCCTGCCCAACCCTATGATTCTATGATTTATTCAGTAGTTTGAGGCAATGTTGCATTAGATTTTACTGTCCAAATGTACTGTAATGAAGCTGCTCTCCAGTACTGAATTTTTTTCCCAGGGTGCATCTGCACTGCATACAATTCCCTTTAATTTTTTTATTTCCACTTACCTTTAAATTGGTGATGGGGGTGAGAGCATTTTAAAAAAAAAAAGAAGAAAAAATCAGCCTCTTCTTTTAGTGTCCGAGGAATCCTTGACTAATCTATTAAGCTGTTTGATCCTTAGAACTTGACCCCTCGCCTGGAAGTTTGTTAAACAGAATTCTTTCCCAGTGAAATGTTGATAGGAGAAAAAATTTACAACTTACACTGGAACAAGAGATTTTACAAGCTTATGTTTAGTGTCATCTTTCAGAATAAGAAGTGTCCCCTTGCCTGACCATACTGGACCATCACTCGATATTTATGGGTTTTCGTTTTGGATGAGGAGATGGGATAACAGGCATCTCCAAACAATAACTTTTAAGATTAAGAGCTTGAAACTGAAAACCCAGCCTAAGAAAAGCTACTAAAGTTACGGAATCTTTAAAGACAAAACATATGTAGGGTAACCTCTGTAGTAGTCTGTCTTCCTCTCTGCAACTGAAACAGGGAAGTTCTGTGGAATTTCTGAAAGACCTCCATGGAAGACTGGTAACCCTTAACTGGAGCAAATTGAAACATGCTTTCCCTTAACCGAACACCCGCACCCTCTTTGGTGTTGAGATGTCTGTTTATTCTCTCTCTCTCGTTAGGAAAAGGAGTGTTAGGTCATGATGTCATCTCAAAAACATTAAAATTGCTGATGTCTTTGAAAGCTTTGTCAATAAGAGCCACATTTGAATGCATAACATATTTTGCTATTATGGCGTTACTAGAAATGACTTCAGTAATGCCAACAATAATTGTCAAAGAGATACCTACGTCTACTGTGTCTTTTGGCTGGGAAGTTCCTATGTGCTTTGCGAATTCATGTTTAGAACCTCAGTTTTACAACATATGTGACACAGGCCTGGAGTTGTGCCTCCATTATGGCATCAAATTACCATGGATTGCGCATGCATTTGGAGTAACTGCAACGGCAAACGTAGGAACTGAATTGCTACATTTTATTTTGTATGTGGAAGTTCAACCTTCTTTCCCAAGTCTGAGCCCCAAAAGGAATCAATCAGTATTGAAAAGCAGTGGTTCAAATGGAACACAGGAGCCAGAAAGCTAGCAACACTCTGTAAGTAAGTTCCAGAGGGGGAGCTGTGTTAGTCTAGTTCAGCAAAACAAACTAGAAGTGCCACAGGACTCCTTAAGACTAGCAAATTTATTTATAAATAAAAAATAAATGTTAGCCTTTAAAAGTGCCACAGGAGTCCTTGTTCGTTTTACTTTGTAAACATGTTTTTAAGGGCAGTAGAAACTAGAGGGCAATGGTGGTTTGTAGATCAGCATGGCAGTAGGTATTGCAGTTGGAATTTGGGTAGGCCAACGATCGGTAATGAGAAGAGTGATCTTGCAGCCTAAAATACAGGCATGGGAGTTCTGAGATTTGAATTCTATACCTAACCCTGCCACTGTCTGTGTGACTTCAGAGCAAGTCACTGAAACACTGTGCTTTGACTTCCCATTTTCTAAAGCGGAATGATAATATTGAACTAATTTGTAGTGATGTTGTGAGGAATAATTCAGTGACGTTTGTAAAATGCTTAAGTGGAAGGTCATATAGAAATGCAGAATATTACTACTTCTCCAAACTGCTCTGTGGGCTTTTTGCACACTAGAAGGCCTTGGAATTATTTCGTATCAGAAATATTAAATCACCGCCTTGCAAAATGCCCAAGCCTCATATTGAGCATTTGTTCACTGACTTGGAGGGCAGAGTGAATGTTAAATGTAATCAGAATAATTTTTAGTCCTACAAAAGACAAGTTTGGTCCAATGAGAGAGGACCAGGGGAGAGGCATCCATTTTTCTGATGTGCCAAGGAAGCTTTGTCCCTTCCAATACATTTCCTGAATGAATTTCTTCAACTTTTCTATCTGTGATTTCTCTCTTCCTCCCTCAAGATTATAAGTATGCTGCTAATATCCATTACATAAATGACCTCTCCAAATGGTGACTGTCACCTTGGTGGGGAGAATGAGCGAGGAGTTGTTGTCCCCAGGGTGATTGAGCAATCTGTGTACTGTCCACTGACTTGAGTGCTAGTTTATTTTGATCTATCACAATTATTTTCAGATTTGCTCATCAGCCAGATGATTACTCAGCCATGTACCATGCTCTTTATAGAGATTATGACCTGGCTGTCTGGAAATAAATCTATGCCTCTCCCCTTCCCCATTGCAATCTTCATAGGGGGCCCAGATATATTTGTAAACCTGGTTTTTTTTTCTTTGCCTTATGAGGTTAGTTCCAGGGGTCAACTGCTGTCTAGGAAGCACTTTTTCTAACTGGATCAGGAGGTGTATTACAAGATTGAGTTGGCTATGGTCCCCGTTCATTACGGTCTTGAAGCCCATCTGACCAGAACAGCTGCACTTGCACCTTACACTAGGTATCTAGCTTTGAAATTTGTCATATTGCCACTTGGCAATCAGGCTGTATTTTTGGCAAATGTTACAGCCTGTAAGCAGCCAAGGCAGACGCCTGCTGTAACAGAGAAACTTCGCAGGTTTTCTTTATCTCTCTCTTTTCCCTACCCCACGAAGTGGGGGCAACTCTGATCAAAATCTAATGGAAAAATGTTACCTAGCTTACTGTAGATGCATGTTAATTCTTTGCAATCACTTCCTCAAAAGATGAACTCACTGGCCCTCCTGACAGTTTGAGGTCAAGGTTGAGGTTCAGTGGCCATGCAGGAGAAAGGTCTTGCCACTCTCTGGGCTGTCTCTCTTCACTGGTCACACAAGGACTCTCATCTCAGCCTGGCTCTTTTCACAAACGCTGAATTTCCTTTTTAAAAAACAGTAGATAAAAAGTGAGCTAAGCAACACACAAGCATCAAAAGAAAGAAGGGATTTGTGGTGAAAGCACCGTACTAGAACTGGGTGGACTTGAATCTTGGTGCTCTCATTGACTCAGTGTGACCTTGGTCAAGTCAATGAAAGTAAATCTGCCTTGAATCCTCCTGTATGTGAAATGGGGATAATATAACACTCCTACACAGGAGTGTTGTGAGATGCTATAAGGATGGGCTACATAGAAATGCCTTTAATACATTCAAACACACACTGCTTAAAGCAATATTAGAATACAGTTTGATTCCTGCTCTGGTCCCCTTCTCTCCTTGATAGACCAAGTGTCTTTGTATTTTAGGTTCCCTCTTGCTACACAAGTCTAGAAAGTGCAGCTGAAAAAGAGCTCTCTGCCTTGCTTATCACACCAATCATCAGTGCTGGATTGTACCCTCTAGTCTAAAATTTCAATGTATTTTGTATGATCTAGACCATTGTTGTTCCTTTTCCAAGGCACCGTTGATATAAACTGCAGTGGTATGCTGAATTTCACCTATGGGCAAGGGCACAGATTGCCTTACAACTGCAGAGTAGCCCTTCGGACAGTGCTTTTAATTGTGATCATTTCACCTAACATCAGATTTCAGGAGGAAGTACTGTTAGTGCTTAGTCAAAGCACATGCGCTCTTCTGTATGAAAGAAATCATTCACCTGAAACTTTCCAGAGTTCAAGAAGATTTCTCTGACCCTGACCCCTCTCTCTCCTTCAGAGAGATTCCATTACAGTGAGGCTCACAAAAAAAAAAAGCCTGGTGTTTATGCTGTTTGGAGAGTGTGTACAGTTTACTTGAAGCAAATAGAACAGGCTGAATTTAATGCTGCAAGCACAAAAAGGCTGGAGAGGGGAAAGGAAGAAGGAAAGTTGCTCTGTGCTACAGTCAACCAAATATTCATAGAGCCTTGAGTGAAATGGTTAAAAATGGGGCAACAGCACCACCCAATCCACTGGATTTTTAATAGTGCTTCAATTAGCCATGTCACGCCATAGAGAGGAGACCTCGCCTTGTCTTCTCTCCTTTCACACTACTGAAAACATTGTAAATGGGGGGCGGAAATCCTTTCCTAACCTTGTGTTTAAAAAAGAATCGGCTGCTGAGATGTTGCAAAATGCCAGTGAGGTCCTGGCAGTTCTCTGGGAAAATTTCCATAATGTGAAACCCTGAAGCAATGTCTGGCAGAAGTGAGACTGTTTCTATACTAGATACCTCTCCACCTCCCCCCCAAAGTACACTGATATAGACAGAGCTGTAGTGTACGTCATCAGTGGCCATGAGAATTGTTGTATTTGTCTTGTATTTCCCTTAATTTAAAAAGTAGAGCATCTGCCCATTGTGCTATGGTAGGCTGCAACGTCTGCGAAAATTGCTGTAGACCAATGATGCTGTGGCCGATGGGGCAGTTTCAGGTAATCCTGGAAGCTGCTTTTGGCTGTGTGGTGACATTCAGTCTTTAAGTGGTAGCATTTCTTTCTAGTTGTAACCCAACTAGATAAAAAGTGGGGTGGATATTCTTCCCAATTCTTCTTAATGTCTTTAGACAGAAAAGTTTGGCAACTGGCCGTGAAGAATTATTTGAATTGCTTGCCTTTATCTTAATGGACTGCTGTTTAACTCTGAGCCATTATCACATCATCTGAAGGGAGCAGGGGCTGACAGGAAGGTCTGGGCTGATGGTATTTCCTCTGGGCTAATGAAAACTGGACAGCCATCCTCCTCTCCCTAACAGCCTGCAGAGCATAGTAAGGTGAGATTACACCTGCATTCTCAAGCAATCGATACTCAGCCTGAGTTAACCGCAGTATTAAGAGCAGACCAGCAGGATAACTAGAAGGCAGTAACTGAAATATCACTTGCCCAGAAAGGGGTTTTTGCTTGTCCCCTGTATATTAGCCCGGAGGAATTGTAATGATCTTGCTCAACACTTTCAGCCCATTCTCTCTACTCTGGCACTGCACTCAGGTTCTTTAATTCCCTGTAATGAGTAGCTGAATCTCATTCATGCTGTAGCTGGAAAAGGGTTTCTCTTGGCTGTGAGAACACTTACCAGGGTTGGGAGATCTGATATAAATGCTGGCTGGACAACGGTTGTAAGGGAGGCCACAGCTGTTCTAAACCCATTTCACTTACAGGGTGTAACCTTCAGGCTAAGTGATGTTGAAAACCCACTTGCACTGGAATAGCAAAGAGCCTGGAAAATATTCTGTCAGGAGGAGGCTGATTATAAATATATTGACCTGTGATCTGAAGACCTATAAAATAATCAATTTATCTCATCTTGTACAATGAATTGTTGTTCATACACACCCTGAAATGGCACATGATTGTACACCAAAAAAAAACCTAGGTAGTGATGTGCATCCGGCGGTGGTGGTTCGTGTGTCAAATAAGAGTATGTGAAAAATTAAACTGGCGTCAGACTGGTGGGTTGAGGGGCAGAGCTGTGAACTGTTGCATTTCGAAATCCATTGGCCACAGTGACCTGGGAGACCTTTCCCAACACCAGTGATTTTCAGGTGAAAGGTGCATGAGCTCATCTCTCCCTGTTTCCTGTATCATTGGTGGTTTTCCTGTATCTCTATCTGTGTGCGCATACAGCATAATTCTCCAAAACACTGCAGTATCATTGAGGCAGCCTGGGCCGATAACATGGCTAGGATGTAAAGCTGAGGGCTAAGAGACTTGGATTCTATTCCTTGCTGGGTGATTGTTCAAAAGCAGCCTGCTTGTTCCACGGTGACTTCCACATCGTCTCGGCTCCGCTTGTGGCTCACCGCGGCCTTCAAAGCAAGCAGCAGCACCATCAGGACTCCAGCTAAAGGGAAGGAGAAGCTGCAGCTGTAGAGGTAGGGGAAGGAAGAGGTCAGCTGTCAGACGGCAGCCCTGCTTCTTCCTCCCTCCTGGGGTTACAGGGACACAGTGCTACTACCAGTGGGAGCAACTCCTCACTGCTGGGCATGCCTCCCAGAAGCACCTTGAGAAATCTGGGGGGAAAGGGGAAGGCACTCAGCCCTTGCATTGGTGTGTTTTTAATGTGCTCCTCCAGCAGGGTTCCAATAGAAATTCCTACGCATGCCCCTGCTCCGTCTTGTGGCTTGCTGTGCTTTGGAACATTGCTGTGGAACGGGGTAGCGCTTGTTAAAAATAAAGGCTTGAATGACTCGCATGTCCACACAGCTGGAAATAGAGGTAACCTGCACAAATGAGGGATCGTTACAGCTTGCCCTGTATGATGTCTGACTTCGGTGGAAGCCTTTATTTCTCATTAGCGGAGACCTCTGCCCACTTAGTTTGGAAGGGGTTGGGAACTTCAGTCGGAATCAATAGGTTGCAGTTCTTTGGAAGTGTCTGTTGCTTCGGCCAGCACCAAACTCTACAAAGAAAGGTGAAAGAAAAGCCATAGGGAACATCTACAGAAAAACCCACCTGTGGGGTCGTTTCTTTCTAACCTTAGGCAATTACGGTTTTGCTTGCATCCTGGAGTATGAGGGTGCCACTCTTCTAACAAGAAGGCTTTGGTAAGTCTGTTTTCTTTATTCCACTATGACTTCTAACGTGACGGTTCTTCAGTTACTTTGTCACATTCAAATGTGAATCCGAAAATAGGGAGACTTTTTAAAATTGTGTGTATCTTGGCATTACCTTGGTGACATCCCAGTTCCCTCAGTGAAAGGATGGATATCAGCTTCTCATTTCTTGAGCCAAGAATGAAGGAGGCTGGGAATGGGGAACGAGACTCTCGGGCATTGATTAGAGTCAGGTCAAGCATGGCAAAGGGGAGCTCATGGGTTATATCCACTGGAGGCCTAGCTCAGCAATAACACTATGAATCAGCGGATGTCCTTATTAATTTTGTGCTTGGTTTGGATTTAATGGATTCTTTTTACTATATCACTTTAGAACAATAGTTGATGTAGAAAGTATTAACTTTCTCAAAATGATCCAAATACTTTTACCAGATGACTTGATGGCTCATGCCAAAGTGCACTACATGTGCATCTCTTTGCCGTAGGCAATTTCCCTTTGAAAAACTGCCCAATATTCATGATGGTGGCTGGAGATGCAAAATAATTAGTTAAAAATTCCCAGACATCTCAAGGGATCTGAGATTGTCCCACCAAGAAAGAACAGAACCATTAGCTGCCCTCTCTCCCCAAGCAAACAACTAATTATCCCTATTTAGAAACTGAGCGTTCTCTTCAAACTCCTTTCTCTCCCAGTGAAATCCAGGCCAACAGCTGAAAGTTGTACCATCGATTTTCATGTAGACATTCTTCAGATAATTACCTGAGGGAGCATGTTCCAAACCACAATGTGTGGCGTGCAGCCAGCATGAGAAAGATCTGGCATCGGCTGGGAAGACGGGTCAATGAGAATCAAACATGATCCCCTTTTCCAAATGAAAAGGAAATAACAGCTCCACATGCAGGCATGTATGTAGGCCACTCATTAAACATAACCAAGCAGGAAAAAGAATGCTGGCAAGAAAAGGCAAGCATGTTTATTAGCCATTCAGGTCACACTCTCCAACACTGCATTTTGATTAGTGTTGCACTGGAAGAATTCTGACTTGCCCATTTTTTCGATCTGGAAATGTTACATGGCTGGAAAGTCAGTGGCAATAGGCCAAAATGGAGTAAGAATCCTGCAGAGAATACTACCAAAGGCTGTGATCTCTTCATGTCCCAAATTAAGCATGGTCAAGAGTAGATTGCATGACTCGGAATGTCATGCTACTGAAAGTGTCCTCTTTTGTCTGAGATGTAAAACCCAGGTCCTGATAACTTCAAGTGTGCTGCATCACTTCCATTTATGATGTTTACATACTCCTTTGGAAACATCCCCTGTAGTTTCAGCGCATGTCCTATTGTAAAAATTTTCTGTAGAACTGCTGTGCGCTGTTAAGAGCTGCCCTATTCTGCCAACAGGAGGTTACATGTCAGTGGATGTGGAATACTTCGTGATTGCAGCTGAAGCCTGCAGCCCTGGTGTTAGAAACCTGAATGGGTTCAGAGTTAGAGATGTGTTCAGAGATGGAGCTTGAGAAAGAGGCTGTCTCCTGTGTCGGGTAACTTGCTCACAGTAATTCATACTTCCAATAAGTGGAGTTATGAATTCTAGCTAACTTAGAAGAGGATCAATAAGACTAAGGTGAGAGTTCACCCTTGGAGAAGGGATCCGGAAGGGGGAAAAAAATGCTTCTCTCAGACCAAAAAATCCAAAAGTATTGAATCTAAATCTATCTCATTAGTCATTTATGCCACATCTCACTGAAAGTTGCAGGAGAACAAAAGAAGTGTAGGGAAGTAGAAACTATTTAGGCTACTTAGGTCAAAATATTGGTAATAGAAGTTGTTTTGTTCCCACTTCCTCTTCTGTTCACTGATCCTCCAAGGGGAAAGGATCAGACTGATTTATAGTCTTAGTTTTAATCTCAACCTAAGAAATTTAACTAGGAAGCCATTCTGTTTCATGAAAAATTTTGAGGTTTTGAATTCTTCTGTTTCAATGAAGAATGAAATGAAATCTTTTGAAGAAAAATTGGCTAAAAATTAGATTTATTGACTAGATTTTTTTTTTATTACCTACTTTATCTACCTATTAAATGGCCTGAAGGTCACAATGAAGTATTGATCTTACTTCCAAAACTCCAGGACAGGCACAAAAACTTTTTTCTTTGTGGTGATTTGTATTCTTATTCATAAATGCCAGTTGTCTGGTGTTTAGTTCAGTGTTCTGTTTTAATCCCCTTGGGAAATTATTAAATCAACTAAATGTCTAGTGAATTTAATACCAATTGTGTCTGTGAAATCTTCTCACCGCTCCACTTTATTCATCACTGAAGTTCTGTGCCACCTTTATATCTGCATTTAGTGCAGACCAGAAGTGGCCTAAAGCTTTATGAACTGTAGGAGGGCTGTATCCCAAAAGCCAAATTGCCCACTGTTTTTAGTAGTCCTAGAGTCTCAGGTTTTATGGGTTACTTTGATTGTGCTCTGCTGATTCTGGGACGGTATACAATGGTGATAGGTGTCTTCTGGTAGCTATAAACACTGAAAAGGGAATCAGGACTCCTGGATCCTCTTTCTGCCTTTGCTACTTTCTTGTTTAAACTTTGGCAACTCATGTAGGCCACAATTCTCTGACCTGCTCACTGATTTTTGGATGCCCAATTTTAGAGAGTCCAAGACTGATTTCCCCCCCCCCCCCCCCCGAGTTGCAGAATGCCCATAACTACAAACTGAAGGTAGCAGATGTTGCATCTGCTCATCACTTCTGAAAATCAGGCCGCCGGGAGGGGGGGGGGGGGTGTCAGTGCACACTGCTGAAAATGAGTCTTGACTTCTCTGTTTAAATTTTCCATTCAGTAAAATAAGAAATTCTTGCCTCCTTGATACAAGTATTGTGGGCCTAAGTATTTGGTGCTTGGACAGTCTTGGATGGCAGGCTCAGCTGAAATGTAAACTATTGCTTGGTTTAATACTTGTTTTCATTCAGTAGTCCCTATAACGTACTCTTTGCTCAGTACCTTTATTACTGTTCTGCATATGCTTAACACATCAAGTCGTCATAAGAGAGGTTTTCTGGCACACATTGGCAGTTGGGATGAAGTTGGCCCCTTCTAAGGTAGAATATAGATTGAGGCCCAGTGGATAGGACATGGAACTGGGATCTTGAGTATCCAGGGATCTGTTCCTGATTTCTGTCACTGCCCTGGTGGGTGACCTGGGGCAAGTCACTTCCCCTTTCTCCTTCTTTCCTCTCCCACCTTCTGTTTTTCCTATTTACATAGTAAATAGGGCTGTCATTTGATTGCAGTTAGCTCATGTAAATAATTTGTTTTGCGCCAAGTCACTTAAAGTTAATCATGGTTAATTATTTTAATTGTACTGTTAAACAGTAATAGAATACCAGTGTACATTTGTGGATGTTTACATTTTCAAATATATTGATTTAAATTACAACACAATACAAAGTGTATGGTGCTCACTTCACTGTAAAAATAAATGCAAAGGAAATGGTATTTTTCAGTTCCCTTCACACTGGTACTGTAGTAAATCTCTCTATTGTGAAAGCAAATCTTACAATGGTAGTTCTTTTGTGGCATGATTGCACTAAAAACAAGACTGTAAATCTTTAGTGCCTGCAAGACCACTCATTCCTACTTCTTATTCAGCAATTGCTAAGACAAAGTTTGTTGTTTACAGGAGATAAAGCTGCTTGCTTATTTACAATGTCATCTGAAAATGAGAACAAGCGTCTGTATGGTGCTGTTGTAGCTGGTGTGATAAGGTTTGTATGTGCTAGATGCGCGAAACATTCATACATCCCTTCATGCTTCAACCACCGTTCCAGAGGACATGCCTCCATGCTGATGATGGGTTCTTATTCATAACAGTCCAGAGCAGTGTGGACTGAGGCATGCTGTCTTTCATCATCTGTCAGATATTTTCTTTTTTGGTGGTTTTGGTTCTGTGGTTTCTGCATTGGATTATTGCTCTTTTAAGACGTCTGATGGCATGGTTCACACATCATCCTTCTCACATTTTGAAAAGCTCTTTGGATTCTTGAGTGTCTGTTACCTTTAGAAGTTTCACATTGGTACCGTCTTTGTGTTTTTTTGTCAAATCTGCTGTGAAAGTGTCTTTAAATCAAATAATGTGCTGGGCTGCTATCCAAGACTGCCATAATGTAAAATATAGTAGAATGCAGGTAAAACCGCAGAGTGGGAGATGTGCAATTCAGTCACAAATTTAATTCACTTTTTTTATTGAACGTCGTCAGCATGGAAGCACATTGTCTGGAATGGTGGTTGAAGCATGAAAGGGCATACAAAGGTTTTGCGTGTCGGGCGTGTAAGTACCTTGCAACAGTTGCTAGAACAGTGCCATGCAAGTATCACTTTCAGGTGATACTGTAAATAAAAAGTGGACAGTGTCATCTCCAGTAAAGGTAAAGGGACTCTTCTGGTTTAACAGTTGGCTAACCACGAAATAGGACTGAGTGGGCTGATAGGCTCTAAAGCTGTGTGTTTTATTTTTGAGTGCAGGTTTTTTCAACACAATCCTACATTTGTTTTTTGCACTTCCATGATAAAGGGAGATTGTGCTACAGAGCTTGTGGGAAGTGAATTTAAACACTATACAACGCAAATATTGGTAAAGTAAGCACTGTATACTTAGTATTGTGTTGTAACTGTAATCAATATATGTGAAAACATAAATTGCAAAAATATTTAAATAAATGGTGTTCTGTTAGTGTTCAACAGCGCGTTTAATTGTGATTAATTTTTTTAATTGCTTCAGGGCAGGGACTCGGTTTTACACTGTCCTGATCTCATCTGGGGCCGTCATGGCATTATTGTACAATTTGCTCTTCAGTAGATTATTTTCTTTTTCTTTGCAGTTACCAATGATAACTCTCAGTTGTAAAAGCCAGTGGAGCTTTTACACTGTTAATAGCACAGCCAAGTTGCTATTATCCTTAATGGGCAAAGACTCCCATGATCTGTGGAGCTTTTTTGATCACTAATAAATCACAGCTCTTGTAATAACAGGCAAAAGGTTGTTAACTTTTTATTCAAAAATGTTCATTCTTTCTCTGACTGCAGAAAATTTGATTAACTTCAGGTGCAGATTTTTTGGAAACGCTTCCTCCTGCCTTCCCATGTTTTTTCTTTAAAAATTCACATGCAGGCTCATAAGCTTTTCTGAGATAAGAACTTAATTTATTTGCACTCCATCATTCCACAAATGGCCTGGAGACTGGCTGGGAATTTGCCATTCCAGCTTTAACAGGTCACAGCATGGAGAGAAGCAGCTGGATTTTCCTCAAGAGCAGCCGTCAGCTGTTGGAAGTCTCTTGATACTTCCCTGGCTTCTCCAGATTCAGCATTAACTTCTTTCCTGTAACAGGAATTGTTACATGCTGGAGACTTATTAAGAAGAAGTAATTGATTAGACTCCACCTTACTTTTACAAAGACAATGGGAAAGAAAGGAACTATTTTCTTTTCCCCTGCAAATTAATAGAAAAGCATCTTGATATGTTTTCTGAAGAATCTTTTGACCTATGAGGCTCATGCAAATGCTAGAAACAGTGAATTTGAAGTCGTATCTTTCCCTCATCATCTCTTTTCCTTCCCCCATCTTCTTTCTGAAAGACACTTTTTTGCATTGGACGAATGTAACTGTTTTTACCTGATACTAAAGTTATATGGTTTAAGTATGACATCATCAGGCCTGGCTTTCCTCTTGCTCTGATTTTTACAGCTGTGTAACTCCATTGACTTTAGGGTAGTTACTCCTGATTTAGACTGATACTAGAACGGTACTGAATGTGTGCTGTGAAGTATACAGGATGTGCAATTCAGCCAAGTAGGGTTGCAGTAAAAACATTAACAATACTGTTTCCTGATTCTCTTTCCTATGCAGTGGTGCACACCTGGCATTGTATTAACCATAGTTTGCTCAATACTAAGAGCCATTTCTAATGAGAAACTTAGGTCCCTTGGCTCTTTGATCCAACAGTCCTCTAAAGGTCTAATCCAGGTTTCAGTTACTTGCCCCTCTACAGTAGTTGAACTTATTGTGCCCACTGGAAATAGAAGTATAGTGATCACTGAAATTTTCCCTTTCAAGTCCTTCAGATTAGGACAATCATCTTAGTGTTGTCCACTGTAAACTCCATGTGATATGATGTTGCCCCATGAGCTTTGTGAATGAGACCACAATGCTTTAACCATAAAATGCTAAAATGTCCTAGGCCATTGCACGGTACATCATTAATTTATAATGGGTGGATTGCTCTGTAGCTTGAACCATGGGCATTTTGAATATATTTTTTTTTTCCATGCAGAATAACTAAAACTCTCTGGGAGAAGGAGAGAAAAGTGGGAAGGAGAAATAGAAAGGGGGAGGGAGCCACCTTTAACAATGCTGCTTAGTGATATTTAAAACTTTATGGTCTGTGAAAAGCATGCAGAAATAAATGAGTAAGGAGGGAAGAGTTACTAGCCAGAACATAATTAACCCAGTTAACATAAGGCTTTATGTGAACGTTTATAATGGGAAGATTGTCCGTGGAACCATAGCTGGAAGGGGCAACTCTTCAGCTAAAATCAGTGGATCTGCCCTGGAAGGCTCGTTTCCTCCTGCAGGTGTTGATATATTTTCCTTTCTGTGGTTGTCATGGTTAGGATAGTCATGGTTGAGTGCTGATCCTGTCCAGCCCTGAAAGCTGAGGTGTGAGAACCACACCACATAAAATTTGTTGCAAGCAAAATCAAAAGCTGAAGAGTTTCCAGTGATTACTGGACATGTCCTTAAGCTCTCTAGGGATTACTTTAGTCCTCAGGCTACTCAACCCATCTTGCCATAATGCATTAAGCAGCACATTAAAACAAATCAGTTTCTTCTAGTTATGGTACATAATCATATTTCCAAAAGTACACAGTGGCACCAGTGATGCATTTTTCCTACATTGATTGTTAAATATGATTCTCTTTTTCCTACATTGATTGTTAAATATGATTCTCTTAACACTTCACAATGTATTTTAGGGGATCTTTATCGACATGTAGCATCCATTATCAATGGGATTATCTGGGGAAAGACTCTCGTGCCTCTATGGAAGTAGAACCTATGGTGGTTCTAGCTATGGTGTTAGGCTCCACTTCTTTCATTAATTAATTAATTATTAAACATTTGTAGAAAATGGCTAACAGCTTGGGCGGTATTCCCTGGTTTGTCTTTTGAGTCTGAAATATTACTGGTTCCCGTTTGTCACGAAAGATGTTTTGCGTAAGATTGCCCTTAAGATATATGTTGACAGCAATTATGTGACCTATGATGCAAGATCCCTGTCGTAGCATTCTGTAGAATGCCTAAAAGGTTCCATTTTTCTGGCCAATGCTAAATGTAATAACTCATTAATTGAAAAATTCAGAGGGAAATTAATAGTTCCTCCACAGAATTAAATAATCCACATACATCTGGAATCAGATAATTCCAAGGAGTGGGAAATGGGGGAGTAACGTTCCATGCTCTCAAGGGTTTGTAATGCTGTAAGTGTGAGAAACTGACAAACGGAAGGGTGCCTATGCTTTTCTAAACATACAGACAGCATAATGCTATGAGTATTTGAATGGATTCTTGTGCCTATCCTGAGAGTTTGAGATTGAAGCCAAATTGTTGCTCAAAGGAAATTTATAAACGTTGCAATGTCTCCTGTCTAAATTTAAACACTAGACTGGACAGATGTCTTTCAGTCACTGATGAAATAGAACATCAGCAGAGATTTAGGGGAAAAAATGTAATTTACCTTCTATTAAGCTGACTGATAAATCTGTATGCTTTCCCATCCTAAGATTTTGAGTGACTCTTCTGCAACTCTTGTCGTTTCTGGTGAGCTATAGATTGAATCCAGGCCTGTTAAGTCACTGAGCCTAATTTATGATTCATTATTAAAAAACAAAAGAAAAATGCTTGAAAATTACAGCACAAATGGATTCTTAACAGCTAATTTAAAAATAACAAAGGAAAAAATATAGATTGTATTTTAGCTGTGACAAGTTGAGAATCAGGAATGATGAAAGATGAAACTGCCCCAAGCTACTTGGCAAACATGATAGCGGCAAATATTCCAAAGGTCACTTGCTTCCTTGAAGACTTTGCTGTGGTAAAGTTTACTTTCTAGATGTTCTCTAGGGAACAGTGGAATTTCAGAGTATTTGAAACTAAAAAATTTTAGAATATGTGATCTGGATTGCAAAAATAAGCTCCTTTTTGCCCATCTCCTGCTGTTCTCAGCAGCCTCGTTAGCGGTATTGGTGTTTGCTCTTTAAGTTTTTATTCAGTTTCTCAATTTAAATGCAACGCTACAAGTTCAAAACAATTCAATTACCCCCATTCTCTGGTAGTAATATAGCAAGAATTGGGTCTGGCTGTGTCTGGGGGGCACACACTACCTGACCAGACTTGTAAAGTGAAACATCTACTTTCCTTGTGCAATCACTCATTAAAAGAGAGCGGGTGAGCTGGTAGTTGTTGAACAGCTATACTTGAGTAGAGCCTAGAGAGACTATTCAGATTTACCTCTCCAGTGTTCAAGGAGATGAACAAATAGATTGCTATGGGAGGAATCAGCAGATGGCACTCAGTCTGACAAGCTTTAATTTGGGTATAAGCAGTGTACAGTCCTGGATGAAATGCTGTGTTTCATGATGGAGTTTTGTATAGGTGGAGCTATTGCAAATAGCAGCAGTTTTCTCACTACCTTCCTTCATCTTTCTAACTGCCATTCTTGGGGCGGAGTTGCTGCTTGCTAATGAAGCATGGGTGTTTTTGAGAGAATCCCTAAAGAATAGATGACAGAGATTGCAAGCAGAGATGCTCAAGGATTGCTGTATATATTGGAAGTAAACTAATGATACTAAGAAAATGCACAGATTCTGTGTGTACAGGTTCTGCTTTCTCCTTCAATGGGAAACTGACTTGTAAGGCTCCAAAACCTGCTTCCACTCATCAAAGGGCTGATAATGTAGAAAACAGCTTGTGCCCCAAGAGCATACTGTGCATCTTTTAGGCGATACGAGGCCCTATTAATGCCATTCTAATTTAATGTAGAATAACCGGTTAACAGAAGAAACCAGTTGTCATTTCTTATGGTTGTAACCAAGGGACGGTTAAATGGTTCCAACCATATGCACTGGATCTAATCTCAGTTTATTGCATGTGGGGAAAGGACTTGAAACAAGGATTAGTAGGAATTCTACACAGTTTTGTGCAGCTACCAAGTTTCTATTGTGACTTTGCTCAAAGAATTTGAGAGCACTGGCTTCTGTATTTTATGCTTGCAGTTTCCGAAGGTGAGCAATTGTGAGTAGACTTTTGGGCAACTGATTTGCAGGCACCTTTCAAGTACCTTAATTGGCCCTCATTAATTGCAGTTCCAACTAGGTTGGATGGAGTATTATAAAAATGTATAGGGACTGGTGGTTTAAATGCATCTTTGCCATCGATTATTTTTATATCAGAGTGAACAAGTTCTAGGGTGTGGATGAATGATCACTAGTTGAATAGTCCTATTAATGAGCTGGAGAGAGGAGGAAGATGATAGACATTTTCTCTTGCCCTACAGCTTCTTTCTTGTTCAAGAAGCATTGGGGGAATGCACCTTGTACAGAAACGGTCAGATTCATAATAATATATTTAGTATTTAAAAGCAACAATTTTTTGCAAAATACTGTAGCGTGGTTTGGTGTTGGTCGGTGCCGGGTATGCCATTTTGGTCTCGGACAGTTTGGTTGTCTTAAGTGTTTGACAAATCTCTGAAGTCCACAAGCCAATTGGTACTTGCAGGGCATCGTTTTAGGAGTTTCAACAAGAACTCAGGAAGCAACGTGGGCATCTTGCTTCCCTAACAGCTGAAAGCTAATGAAAACTGTAGAAAAAGCTGGGGATTTGAATCTTGAAAACCAACTCAGCAATAGTATGAGAGCACCTTCCATACACCATTGAGTTGATTTAGGAGTTGACTTCAGTGAAAACCAAAAGGAACTGGATGGAAACAGAGCAGCCAGAAAGAATGGTGCATGGGACAGGTGGCAGTTCAGTGGTGATTCCTTCCTCTGATAATCAGAGGTATGAAGGGTTGGTCATTCAGCCTGGGACATTCCACAACACACCGTGGTACTTCCGGATTAAAAACTGGAAAGTGGCCTACAATGAAACATGGGCCAGAAAAGTTGAGAAAAGCCTCTCAGAAGATAGTTTTGAAGAAAAACATATTTGTGAAGAAAGGTTGTGTGTGTGTGTGTGTGTGTGTGTACACACACTTGCACGTGTCTAGGAGTGTTTAGTCCCTGTTCAGTCAGCAGAGCGCAGTGTGAAGGCCACTGCGTCCCTTGGCAGGCCAGTGACTGCATGTTAGCCTTTCAAATAGATTCTGCTGCAGGAGACGGACAGAAAAGTGTTTCAGATATGCCACAATGCCATGACACAAACTCCTGTATTTTTGGTGCACAAGTACGTCCCCCTCCCTCTTTTATTCGTGTCACATTTTACACACGTGCAGTTTCCTGCTTGTGTATTGACTTTCTACCAGCCCTCAAGTCTGTGCGCTCATATGGTTTTGATAAAACGTTGAACTTAGACAATACATCTTCTTGGACGTGTCTTCCTGTTAGGTTCGAGAATGATACAAAGCAACTAGTGTTTGATCGGTAGCAGATTCCATGTGTATCAAGCACTATTAGATATTCATTAGTCGTGAAAGTGTGGTAGACATAACATACTGCAATACAGGCCACCACAGGTAAAGGAGTATTTGCTTTTCCGCTCCCTTGTTGCTACAGTACTGTTTGGCAGCTGGACTGATTATTCTTTCTCCTTATTTAAATAGTATTGCAGAGTTAAAGCTAGTGCACCTAAACTCCAGCCAAATAGCTTATCTTGCTGCTTTTAAAGACTCATTTGTCTGTTAACAGAGATAAAACGATGCGCAGACAGTGAATAGTGGCAGCCTGAATAGGGATAGGAAACTCATTTGTAATAAACGATTAATGCTGACATTTTAGTTTCCAATTTTTAAAATGAGTCATACTGCTAGTGCAAAAAGGATGTTATCTAGGTAAACATCTGGATAAAATCTGCATTTCCCACACTATCTGAGGGACTTGTATGGCTCCCATTAGTGTGGTATCTACATTAAACTCCTGATATATCTATTCTTCCAACATCCCTGTCAGGCCGAGGAATAATTTTATCCTCATTTTACAGCTGGAGGACTAAGATATACACCAAGGTGGCCTGACACCAGATTTAATTTAAATGCATTTAACACTAATTATTTGCTTTGAAACCCTAACTAAATGTAATCCTTTCCAAGGTGCTGCATAATAATTTAACATGTACAGATGTTTTTTATACAGCCGAAGAAACATAGAATAAAAATGGAGTGTGCAGAAATCTTTTCTTATACTATTGGCCCGCTGTGTTAGAGAAAGGTAAGACATTGGAACTTGCAGAGCTCCATTGCAAAGGTTCTAGCCTGATGTCTGGTTTTTAGGACCTGACAGATATGTGCAGCTCCCTTTCTTCTTAGCTTTTGTCTTGCTAAGTTTAGTTAGTCCCTCTTTCTTCATCCAGGGGATTGAGGAAGGGTGCTGCAACACTGCATTGTTTGAGCCTGTTCCAACTAAAATTTGTCATTGTTAGAGAGCTGAGCCTGTGACATCCTCCAACATTTGCCGGAGGAGTTGGCATTGTAGAGTTTGCTGAGAAGACAGACCAATCTAAGAGTTGGTTAACACTTACGGAAAAGTCCAACAGAATTTAATAGACGATAACTCTTCTATAGATTTTAAACCATCATATAAAATTTATTCTCTAGACTGGCTTAAAAGCATCTAGAGAAAATCGATGCTTATTCAGTTCTAAAGATTTTTCAGAGTAGTACGTGCAGAAGTCCAGTATGTTTACATTGGTTATATCCCTATAAAATTGTCTAGCACCTAGCATATTTGCACAGTTGACAGGACAAAAGGTGGTTCTCTTGCCATCTTCAGGAACTCAGTCATGGATCAGGGGTGGGGGGGGGGGGGGGCAGTAAATCTGCGTTTCACCTTTTCTACCCCTTAGAAAATTCAGAATGGAAGGCAGCTGATAATTTTAATGCTGCATGAGGCATAATGGAATCCTGCTTGCTTTACCTGCATTAGTTGACTGCAGCATTAACAGCAATAATAAAACATTTTGATAAAATTGCATGTGGCTTGATGAAATGAAAAGCAGATATACTGAGTTGGTGCCATATTTACATCCTCCGTGTTCTAACGACACCTGCATCTTAAAAATTGAAGTTGTGCTTAACAGTAACTGTACAAAAAATTACTGCTGTGTCCTGGTAACATTAGCCAAATCTTCTTGGCATCCTGAAGTCTAAAGTTAAGAAAGAGCTCTAAAATCCACCTCTAGTTTTAGGGCAAAAAACCCAACATGTGGCTCTGTTTAGGAGCTATTCTTGTTAAAACTTGACAATGCAAGATGATAAAACATAGCTGCATTGTTTAAACTTCATGTTTAATTTCTCATTTTGATCCGGTCTATTTCATCAACGTGGTGCCATTTGTTTCAGAACAACATTTGCAAGAATCCCCCTTAGCCACATATTATTGATCAAAAGCTCCAGAGTGCTAAAACAGAGTCCAATCAGATTTCTGGCCTGTTTTGGTAATTTGATATTGGGTTTTTTGGTTGCTCAGCCATTCTGACTGACTAGTGCTTGAGTTTTCAGGAAAAGGATAGGTGTGCAAAGAAACCAACATGCACGTCATCAGGAATGAAATAGTTCTTGACTACCTTCTACACCTCACTGGCACCAAAACACACGCTTCTCTTGCAGCTAGGTTGCCCTCGCTTTATCTAATAATTGCGGCGCATTTTCATATTCTATACATGGCATTGTAATTGCACTGCCTTTCTGCAAACACATTAAGGAACTATTTGTGAAAATGTTAACCAACTGCATAAGCAAAATGAATCTTCGAATGATTTACCGGAGGTCTGTTGATGTAGAAGCCTTAACGAGAAGGCTCTGTAAAATTCCAAACATCTTTTCGTTGCTGATGTTTTGAAACCTATAAAATGGACTGAATCATTGTCTGCACAATCTGCCTAGAAAAAATATCTCCTGGTTCTGTCTAATAATCTAGACCCTGATTGAACAAAGCCCTTAAGAACATGCTTGGGTCCCTTTTTGTGGTTTGTCTTGGATGTTAAGTGCAGGTGACTAAGACCCTTGCTAAGAGGACGCACTTTCCTTGGACAATGACATGAAAACCAACATACAGGTGCGGAAAGTTACAGCTCCTTTGAAAAAACTGAGGCCCTTTCAAAGGACAGTAACTGCTTTTACACTGGTGTTCAAATAATTAAAGCATAATCCTCAGCTCATTGAAATCAACGAAGTTAGTTTGTTTCTAATGACTTTAGTTAGGGTCTGATATGAAGCTCACGGAGATGGCTGCTTCTGAAGTTATCCAGGGGTTTGAGGCCCTGCATGTATTTTAGGTTCAAGGTGCGATTCCAGAGCCTAGCACTTTGTATGGAACATAGTGTGTCTCACACATTGTGTCCACATTAACACATGTACACATTGCAGAACACAAATAGGAAATAAGGCTTCATTGGTTCTGAATCCAAGTGCTCCAAATCCCCAGTTTAGCAGAAAAATTTCCCTTGGGAAAATTTCATAACTGATTCTGTTTTTAATTAAATGGACTAAATTAATTGTCAGCTTATAAAAGAATTCTGTTCGGCTCATGAAATATAAATCATGATTGCAAGAGTAGTTGCCATGAACAGGTGGTAACTCTGTTTCCAAGTCAGACCACATTACTATTTTGGCATGATTCCCCAAGAATACCTCCTATTCCAGTTAAAAAATGTTCATGAAACTTATGAAACATAGGGCTTGTTTTACAACCAATTTTCTATCTCACCTGCCAAGTGCAGTGGGATTGAGCCAAAGTATAGCGGATGCAGGGGTTTAGGAAGCTTTCCAGAAATGGGTTCCCTGTGCGGGACTGTGGAATACATTTCTTTCTTTGATGCAACTCTTGGCAATTAGAGTGCTTTTTCTGGTTTATAAAAAACCCTGTAAACAGTTTTGTTTATGATCTTTCAGTTAAGGCTGGCTCTGGCCTTGCTAAGGAAGACATTATCTAGGCTGCACTATGCATTCAGACTCTGGGCTGGTCTCTAGTTAATAACAGGGTCTCTTTGGATTCAGTCATGGGTATTGCTGACTTTGCGGGTCTCAAATCCTTGCTTTCTTTTTCTGGGCAGGGAGTGGGGAGATGATCTAAACTGGAATTTTTATTAACTCCCAGCATGGAATGCAGAATTAAGGCTTGAGCTAGGAGTTTCTGGTTGCTTCAAAAGCTGAAATAGTTCAAGCAGAAAGCAAATTGATGAGTTGAGGAGGGGGTTTATTATTCATCTGCTGTTAGTGTACTTTTGGGCCAGCTAAGTCCAAAGCCACCAAATTGGAAGCCTCAAATATTCTGCCTTAACCACTCCGCACCAATAAAATGTTGGCTGCATTAGAAATGCCTGGTGCAGAGTATTGACTCTGAGTTAATTTTGATGCCTGGTCTTGGGGCCTGATTTCCACAGACCACCTTTTTCAGAAGGGGAGTTAACTGCTCTGGAAGCAGTGTCCCAAAACGTAGCGTGGATGCAGGAAGTAAGTGTGGATGGACATCTTTTGACTTTTGAATGTTGTCCCTACCTGCCCTGGCATATGGGCGTCATTCCCTAAGAGCTGAGCTGTTAATTTTTTTATGATGCCCTAATGAGGAGCCTGTCTTTTATGGGGAAGTCCTGTGGGAAAACCTGTTCATGAGCCCTTGGCGCCATGATGACAGGGAACAGAAAACGAGTCTGGAAGAGAAAGCAGAGTCGGAGTTCTTCATTGGTGGTACCATGAAAGCTGCAGAGTCTGGGGGCCGGATCTCTTTCTGCTTCTGTATAGTGGAAGGAGTCCCAACCCTCTTTCTTCCTTTGCAGAATGTTGGTGAAATGTAATGAGAAGTGTTGCAGTTTTAATAGAGGATGGGTATGTCTACATGGGAACGAGACTCGTGTGGCACTGATGGGTTGTCTGACTCAGGCTTCTGGGGCTTGGACTTTGGAGCTAAAAATGGCTGGGTAGATGACTTCGTAGTGGGTCTGAGCCTTGTCGGAATCTGTGATTACCCCTTCCTTTGGGGCTATCTCAGCGCGCACCAAACAGCCTTCACGGTGCAAACTGCATGTGGTGTTAGGACAAAAGCATTACAGAAAAACAGACAAATCAATAAAGGAACCTACCCATGCTTAATGCTTAGCAGAGGTCATCCCTGACTACAGCGTCAGGCTCTGGATGGTGTCGGGTGTTCAAACCCCTCCACTAGCTTTGGTTCCTTTGGTCCCAAGTTCATGTCAATTTTTCCCTGTTGCTGAGTAATTCTTTATAATGGATGATGTACAAAGAGAGTGAGCCCTGGTGCCAGAGTTGGAGGTGCTCTCAAGGTGTTGTAGGGGTGTGTTCCTTTACTCTCCTCTGAAATAGCTGTTAGAGGGCTACTGTTGGAGGCACTGGGCACTTGACGGATTGTTTGGTCCAGTCTGGTTAATGCAAAGTTGCTATAAGAAAACGTGAAGCTTTGTCTGCTTCACTTTTCCATTTTCAGTTTAAATGCAGCTTATGGCTCGTTTGCTTTAATGATGAAGGGAGAAGTCAAAGCTGCTATACAAAGAGAGCTCAATACGTGTTTCTAGTTAGTCTTGCCTAGGAATGATACCCAGAATAGGGTGCTGACAATAGTGAAAGTCACATCCAAGCTGTTCCTGTTGCAAAGAGCCTCTAGGATACGTGCCATATA
The DNA here is from genome assembly GCA_007922175.1 of Pelusios castaneus. Taxonomy (NCBI): domain Eukaryota; kingdom Metazoa; phylum Chordata; order Testudines; family Pelomedusidae; genus Pelusios; species Pelusios castaneus. Next base: position 255,358 of record ML685956.1, read on the forward strand.
TAGAACTCCCACTGACCTGATTAGAAGGAGAGAGGGCAAAATGAACCTCGTGGGCCTTCTAAAACAGGCAAGGGGGCGTCTACCTTCTGTGCTGGGTTGTTGCTGCAGCCACATTCGGAGCCCGTTCTCGATATCTGAATGCAGTTAATTTAGATGAGCAACTTCTGTCGCCAGGAATCAGTCACTTCTTTTACTGCACCTAACTAACTTCAGTAAGGGAAGGCACTGAGGACGGATTCCTTGACCCTCTTACAAAGAGTCGCTCTGCGTTGTCTCACGGGACAGGTCAGGCCAGCAGACGACTAATGCACAATACTCCAAGTGAGAGACCCAGTCCTGCTGTTGACTTCGAATCCCGAGGGGCCTTTTCAATGTTGCAGTGTGCTTCTCCATTGTGATCCTGCTTCGCTTTGGGCAGCAGCCGCAAATGCTGAAGCAAGTACTGACGTGAACGGTCCTATCTGTGACTTACCTCTAAGGTGTCTGCTTCAATACCGTAGTCACGTCTCTATTTCTCATGCTGACCTTGCAGGATTCTCGGTGGTGGGGGGCAAAGAGGCTGTGCTTGCTCTTGGAGGGCAGAAGTAATAGCTTTAGAGAAGTGGACTCTGCATTATTTTTTTTTTAAAAGTATAGCTATTTTCATGATTTGTATTATACTTATTTTTGAGCCTGACGCTTGATTTTTTGAATGCCTTGTGGTGGCAGGAGGGATTGCTGGTATTAAAATTGGCCCTTTGGGCTAGAAGTGTCAGGCGAACCGGCTTTCTCATGAGATCTCATTATTGCTGGCCTTTGGTTGGAGATGGTGGCAGAACAGTCGTCGTAGTGACAGTTGGGTGTTTTCCTCTTCCAAGCTTGGCCAGAAGTTGGGAGCAAAGAGACCATGGATGCGATATTAAGAGGTTCTTTGCTCAGCCTGCCTCCAGATTCCTGTCTACAGTGTCCTAGGCAAAATCCATAAACTGTGCATAGTGTATGAAATTCACCCTATGTACCAGCTTTCTAGTCATCTTTCTCTTACAGTGCAATCTGCTTGGCTTCCTTGCTTATGTGAATCCTGGAAGCTGAAGTGCCGTCCCTGCTAGAGTTGGATGGGACATGTTCCCCAGAAAGAGTTTCTGGTGAATGTGTTAGGCTATGTACACACTACCATTTTTAACGCGCAATAATCCTCTTCCGCATTAATTCTCCCGTGGCTGTTGTTGCGCGAGATCGCGTACACACTATGCTTGCTCTAACGGAACAAAGCCCCCCCCCTTCTGAGCGCAGTCCTCCAGGAAAGCGAAGGGGATTGTGGGTACGTATCCCAGAGTCCCCAGTATCATCTCCCGTGGTGCATTCCGCTACTGACGCTACCCAGCGGTTGCCAATAGCAACGAGCGCGAATTTCAAATTGAAGCAACCTTCTTCTCGGCACTGCCTTTTCAGAATCGACATGGATTCAGCTGTGATCTTGAATGCTGCCTTCAGCATTGTGAACACAGCCCAGATTCTGTTGCGGTTTGCCTTTGGCTATGATTCGGAGCATGACACGGATGACTCGGTCTCGGATGATGACAGCATTGAAAACCAAACGGACATTCTGATCAGTTTCGCGGACCAGCAACACAGCCTGAACCGCCGTGTTTGGTCCCGGCAGACGAGCACAGACTGGTGGGAACGAATCGTCCTTCAGCTGTGGGATGATGATCAGTGGCAACAGAACTTTAGAATGCGGAAAGCCACATTTATGGAGCTATGCCAGGAGCTTGCCCCTGCCCTTCGATGCAAGGACACGAGGATGAGACCCGCCATGACCGTGGAGAAGCGTGTGGCTATCGCACTTTGGAAACTGGCGACTCCAGACTGCTACCGCTCGGTCGCAAACCAGTTTGGGGTTGGACGCTCGACCGTTGGAGTGGCACTGTCACAAGTATGCAGAGCCATCAACCGTATTCTGCTCAGGAGGATGGTGACCCCGGGAAACGTGAGGGAGATCATCGCAGGATTTAATGAGTTGGGCTTCCCGAACTGTGGGGGTGCAATAGATGGGACTCACATCCCTATTCTCGCTCCCGACCACCTTGCCTCTGAATACATCAACAGGAAAGGATACTTTTCGATGGTTCTACAGGCACTGGTGGACCACCGTGGTCGCTTTATGGACATTAATGCTGGCTGGTCTGGAAAGGTGCACGATGCACGCATCTTTAGAAACTCTGGACTATTCAGAAGGCTACATGCTGGCACATTTTTTCCAGACGAGAAAATAATTGTGGGCGGTGTAGAGATGCCAGTGGTGATACTTGGGGACCCCGCCTACCCACTGATGCCATGGCTCATGAAGCCGTACACCGGGAAGTTGGATCCTGACAAGGAGCGTTTCAATTACCGGTTAAGTAGATGCAGAATGGTTGTGGAGTGTGCCTTTGGCCGTTTAAAAGCGCGCTGGAGAGCGCTGTATGGCAGGCTAGATCTCCACGAGGACAGGATCCCATTAGTTATTTCGGCTTGCTGTGTTCTTCACAATATATGTGAAAGCCGGGGGGAGAGATTCAGGAACTCTTGGACCACTGAGGCACAACGTCTGGAAAATGCCTACCAGCAACCAGACACGAGGGGTATCCGGGGGGCGCAGCTAAGGGCAGTTCGCATAAGGGATGCGTTAAAAACCCATTTTAGTACTGTTGGTTAAAATTGTACCTTTGAATATAGTTACTAACCATTTCCTATATGTTTCAACTGTTAAAAATTAAGCTTTAGAAATTTTGTGTTTTTCCCCTGTAAACATTCATTGAATCAAAAACCGTTAATGTAAAATTAATGAAACAAATAAAGAAAGTCTGATTAAGTTTAACAAGGATTCAACTTTATTTAATTAACATTGATCAAAACTCGGGTTTGAGGGGAGTAGGGACTAAAGGTGGGTGTAGGTGCGGGACTCAACTACATATGTTGGGGGAGGGGTTCTGTTAGGGTTACACCATGGATGTCCATGGTGGTCTAAAAACTGTCTGGGGGGGGAATGTGGCGTGGATGCACTGAAAGGCATATGAGGCTGATGATGGGGGGTGCGAGCCTGTAGCAGACCGACCATGGTCTTGAGGAGGTTGGTCTGCTCCTGCATGATGCCTATCAGGGCATCCTTCTGCTGCTCTCTCCTCGCACTGCTCTGTCTCCTGTCCTGCCTGCACTGCCTCCTCCATTGCCTTGTCTCCCTCGCAGAAGCCTCATGGAACTGCATGAGCTCCTGGAAGACGTCTTCCTTGCTCCTGCGAGGCCTCCGCCTTATCCTCCTCAGACGCTCAGCTGCAGCTGTAGACAGTCCACCGAAGGTCATTCCTGTTCAGATATGAAAAATGTAGAATGCCGCTATTGTTCTCGCCACGGTCAGGAGCAAATGATGTTGTTCTCCCCACACATTCCTTCAATACACAAGAGGGGACCTATGGGGGGGCGGTAACAGATTTCCCAAAGCTTGGTACGGGTTGCAGAGCTAGTACAACGGAGAGTTGACTATTGCCACACCAAGTTCTGATCCCGTGCCCGAGATGGCTGAAATAGAGGCAGATCTCACACTGCTTAGAGTGCCTCTGCAAGCGAGAATGCATCTCCTTCATGTTGCCGACTTCAAGCCGGGACCTTACGCTGCAGGACTGTGCGCAGCAATGTTGCCCGCAGGAGTGCTTGCGAGTCTGAAAGGAAGAGTGTCCCTGAATGGTGGAGTGCAAAGGAATGCTCTACCATGTAATCTCAAGAGAAGACTCTGGAAATATTTGGATGACGCGTTCAGTGAGTTGAAAGGGAACGACTACTTGGAAATCGAGGCATACATCGATGACCTTTTTAAGTAATGCTAGTAACACCTTTACAGTTCTGTAAGGAACAGAACTGAGGACACCGAAAACAAAAACCCCTTGCAAAAAAACCATGTCTACGCTGAGCTGTAGCACCTAGAATAGAGGACATTGCGAACGGGACTTACCAGAGCTGCCTTCTGATGATTCCTGGGTAGGCGTGGAGAAGGAATCAGTGGAGCTTGTTTCTGGCTGGGTGGAAAATAACTCCTGGCTCCCCGGGTCAGTGGCTCCGTTCTCTCCGTCCTCGTAGTCTTCTTCTTCTGATTCCTCGTCCACAATTGCCTCGTCGCCTTCTGCTTCCTTCTCTGTTTGGGGTGCAGTCTCCGAGGTGTCTACCGTGCAGTTCGGGGTGGTTGTGGGATCGCCGCCCAGGATCGCCTCCAGCTCCTTATAGTACTTGCACGTTGCTGGCGCGGAGCCAGAGCGCCGGTTAGCCTCTCTGGCTCTGTGAAATGTTATCCGCAGCTCCTTCACCTTTGCCCGGCACTGCAGGGTGTCTCGCTCGTACCCCTTTTCGGTCATGGCTTTGGATATTTGACCGAAAATGTCAAAATTCCTCCGGCTGCCACGTAACTGTGACTGCACGGCGGACTCTCCCCAGATGCCGATCAAGTCCATCACCTCTGCTGCTGTCCAGGCTGGAGCTCGTTTGCTGCGGCGCGACGACATTGCGAGCGAAGCACACAGAGGCAGCAGCACCGAACAGCGAGGCAGAAGGGAGAGTGGTGAATTCAAAAATTCGCGGGACAGAGGAGGAGGTCGGGAAAAATGACGTCACGACGATAGAGTACAGGCGGAAGTGCAGAAGGGATGGAATTTGAATTGTGGGCCATTTCCGTTATATTCACATTGCGCGATAAGCGTACACACACTGGCAATCGCGCAACAACTATTCCGCGTTAGCAGCAACCACGCTCGTTTAGGTGGTTTACATTTTGCGCAAAAAGAAGGGACTTAACGCGGAATAACTGTAAGTTGTGTGTGTACGCTCTGTTTGTTATTGCGCATTAAAGGGCTTTATCGCGCAATAACTTTGTAGTGTGTACAAGGCCTTACAGATCCTCCTAGAGGCTTGATCCACAGAGGAGCGGAGTCTATTATTCCCCAAGCTACAAACCCTTCCCTCGAGCTCAAGCTGTAGCAGCTCTGCAGGCCCCTGGCTTAATCCCCTGTGTGTCTGCCAAGAGGGTGGCTGGCTGGCATGCTGCACTTCCCCTCACTGCACAGATGTAAAATTCACCCCATGATGATAATGCCCCATAGAACATCTATTCCAGTGGACCAAAATAGATTTGCCTAGACTAGTCTGTTCAAAACATTTTTCTCAGGTTGTCTGGGGCAAATGTGTCCTTTCAAATGGAGAAACCTAAGATTTTACAGGTGCTATTAGCATTTTGAAAGTATGGGGATGGAGCAGTGGGCTGTATATCTCAGGGGAGAACTACCAAGTATACAACAGAAACTGAAGGGGGTGGACAGTGCTTTAATTCACTAACAAGTATTGCTCTCTGTTGAACCATTTCTGTGAGAGGCAAAGAATTGTACATTTTTGCAGAGAAACGGTCTGGATGCTGATTGCCTGTGTCCACTTCGGTCTCACCTGGCAGGAAGCAAAATTGCATTTCAAGCCATAATCTTAAGTGGGCAACTTGAAAAATAAAACGAGTTAATTAAATCTCTCATTCTCACAGGGCCTGCACAAGCAGGGGGGGAGTGTACAGTTTATCAGGGCCTGGCCCAGGCTGCACCCCCCATTCTCGGAGCCCTGTGCTACAAATTTGTACTGCTCCCGCAAAAGAATTAGCCTTGGGCCCTGCATTCTCAGGCTGCAGTCTGAAGTGACTGGTGAACTTCAGAGAACAAATTCAGACCCGAGTTTTGTAAATGAGGGTGGGGGAGAAATGTATAGCTGGAGCTGTATAAGTTGTCCTAGCATCTTAATTAGGTGCAATCAGAAACCACTCCACTGGAGTTAGTGGGCCCCAGTATCCATTTAGGCCAAGCTCTTTGGAAATGGGATGCTGTTTAAGGATTACTAGAGCCAAAGAAGAGGGATTTTAGGTTTGGCAACCCTCCTGGGCCTCGCTTCTCGTGGGCATGCACAAAACGAAATGGATGAATACCTCCGGCAGACTTCTGCAACTTGCATCGTGTGTAGGGGAGGGAGGGTTGCCAGCTAGGAATTGCCATCTGTCTGGAGGGCTCTAGTAGCTGAAAGAGGGTGGTCATCAGGAGATTATTCTGGAGGAGAAGGGGTTGTCACTGAGGCTATAGGGGCAGCCCGGGTGGATCTCCCAAAAGCATTCAGGGCCTTTGGTTTTTGATCCCTAGGCACATGCACGAGACCAAATTAGATGACTCTGGATGTTGGGCACTCACTGTGTCTGAAATGGCATGAATCCTGCACCAATCAAGGCTAAACCTGGTCTTGAAGGAAATAAGGATAGCTTCATACACTGTGTATCATACAGTGCTTGCTCTTTCTAGTGGCTTGCATAGGCTTGGAAACTGGGAAGACAGGGTCTGGCCGGTTTGTCCAGCGACTTTGCTTGTGATCAGATTTCCTTTAACGGACTTTGAGATGCCCACCAGGTGGTGCAATTTCTCTTTCAACAGCATCAGGTTTGGAATCAGACACATTTACTTGTTTGAATGGGAAAACGTTAATGAAATTCCTGAACCTCCAGACCACAAACATGAGGGTCAGGCTGGTGGGGGGAGCCCCTTTGCCATGTCCTTTGCCAGTCTGTGCCTCAGTCTCCCTACAGCAGTAAAATGAGATACTGACCCACCCTTTAACATGCTTTGAGATCCATGGCAGTAACATGCTGCATGAAAGTTGAGTATGACTGGATTTTCTTGGTCATGCTCTGCTCTCTGATTTCAGGCATTCAAAAGACATTGGCATCCTTCTGACACTGATGTAGGGCTTCTTTGCCTCTCTCCTTCCAGGTTTCCCCTCTCATAACGTGTTCTGTGACAATCAGGTTGGTACCATCCCTAAAAAGTGATGCCATGTTGCTCCTGGTAGCAAGCTTTAGGCGTTCTCACTGGTGAATGATTGACTAATTGCAATAAGTTGCTAAAAGTCAGGTTAGTAGTTTCATGGAGTCACCTTTATAAAAACAGCAACAACAAAATTGAGTCAGTGTTGTCTGATCCAAAGGTATTGTCTCTAAATATGGTCCTTTAGATACAGTATAATTCAGATAATTGCAGTTGGCAAGATCTGATACACTTATCCACACCACCTATCTTAATGTATTTCCTTCTCACTGGGAACCAAAGCAGAGAATAATTGGATTTATGCGAATTAGCAGCCACTGTAATTGCCTCTGTGCATGGTTTTGAGCATGATGATTCCCCAGTCGATGGTCAACTCATGCTGAGATACTGAAGAGCAGTGGTTTTCATACTTAGGGTCGGGACCCGGTACTAGGTTGCGGCACCCCTCTGCTGCTGCTGTCACAAGACTGAAATACATTGCTCAAAGACGTAACTATTGGTCGTGAGCATAAATGATTTTTTTTCAACTGGATCCCGAGGAAAAAAGTTTGAAAATCACTGCTGTAGGGAGTATGTCTCCATCTACTGCACAGCTAATTGTGACATCACAGAGATGGAGCTGGCCTTGATGCAGCCCCTCCATCAGTGCATAACTCACCCCTCAAGGTTGGCTGGCTTTGATTTTTCCCTTCCTCTCCTAATCTGTCTACTGTCAACCTGCCCTGTTGATTAGCGGTCACATCCTAGCCCAATTTTCATTTAGGAGAGGAAGCAGTTCCCCTTCTGGCTCATTTTGAGATCCTTTGGGAAGATGACTATTAAATGCATGTAAAGTAAGTCAGGCCCCATTCGCTCACTTCCATCCATGCATTCTTTGGACATGGTTGGAGCTGCAGCGTGCAACCAATGACAGAACCTGGGTCAGGGCTATTAATTCATCAGGGTATTTCTGGTTGGAGAAAGGAATCCACTTTATCGAGGATTCATTCTAGAATTGTATTTCCCCATCAATCTGAGGTCTAAAGACATTTCCTTCTATGGTTGCATTTAGCCTCTAATTGATACGTTGTTTTCTAGATTGTAGACTAAACTATCTGGAAAGATAGACAGCTAGCAAGGCACAGATGTGCTGCTGTTGCTAGGGATTGGGGGCTTATCTCAGATGTGTGAAGGAAGTCTTAAGTGGGAACAGGAGGCAGAGATAAAATCCTTAAATGTGGATTGAAATGTGTTGGAACAGTGCCATAACTTCTCCTGGGACTTGGGTAAATAGATTTGTACAACTTTCCAGGGGGGTAGCCGTGTTAGTCTGTGTACAGCAAAAACGAGAGTCCTGTGGCACCTTATAGACCAACAGATTTCTTCGGGCATAAGGTTTTGTGGGCTATAACCCACTTCGTCAGACGCATGCATGCATAGCCCATGAAAGATTATGCCCAAAGAAATCTGTTAGTCTATAACAAGGGTGCGCAACCTTTTTTGGCCAAGGGCCAAATTGCATTTGCTAAGGCCACTCGAGGGCCACAAATGCAATGTGTGGGGGTGGGGTCAAGTCACATGATCCCCCTGCTTGCTCATCTCCCAGAGGGCCACGCAGAGCATGCTCATGGGCCACAGGTTGTGCACCTTTGATCTATAAGGCACCACAGAACTCTCATTAGATTTGTACAGTGAAGGATGTATACTTGGCCTGCCCCCTGGGGGGAGTTTTTTAAGGAATAGGTACAGTAAGGACAGCAGCATTGTCAATTTAACTCCCCATCAGTGTTCTTTAGTTCTGGTTTGGTAAATACCATGGTGGGGAAATGAGATCTGTCTGGCTACAAACGCTCTGCCCCCACGTAGAATTATAGGAGATTAGGGATGAACGAGACCTTAGGAGGTCACCTAGCCCAAAGCAGGACCAACTTCAACTCAATGTCAAGCTAAAGATGTTGGAATTCTCTGGTGGGAAGTGTTTGAAATCTTGTTCTGTAACTCACATTTCCCATTGATTTGTATCCAAAGCCTTGACAACAGTGTGCTTCGGCAAGACATTGTGAAAGTAACATCATAGCTATACATTGCTTGCACCTCGTACATGTGGATTGCTGCTGGAATCTTCAGTATGGAATTTTTAAGCCTTGTCATTTAAGGAAATCAACAGACATTTTGTGTCTTTTGATTGTTTCATTAAAGTGACGGACACTTAGGGAGGTTGAGTATTGCTGGGGGAAATCGTTTTTCCATTGGATAAAAATCTTCGAGATTTCAAATATTTTTCCCGTTCCACATTGGGGGAAAAAACCAAGACCCTTTGAATTCGTTTAGCGAGGAAAAAAGAGGCAAAGACAGAGCCCTGCCCCAGAAAAACCAGGACATTCACTTGTTATATGGGAGACCAGACAGAGTGGGGACTTGAATCTCCATCTCCCATATACCATGTGAGTGCCCTAACCACTGGGCTATAATATATTCTGGTGTGGGTTTTGCTATAGACATTTTCCAATGAAAAAACACTTAATGAGAAGTCATCAACCACAGTCCTGAGGACCAGTGTAGGAGAACTGCTCTGCGGACCTAGGTGTCCCTACTGGGTTATAAAAAAGATGCAGAGCTAAAAGACCCGAGGTACAGGTTCTATTCAGAAAGCTCTTCTGGAAGGGGACTTGTCCCCCGTTTGGGTGAGGTGTGCTACTGGAAAGCAAATCTTGACCTTCAACTGACGCTTCTTGGGCAAATTACTTAACCTCTCTGTGCCTCGCTTTCTTCTCTGTAAAAGGTGATTAATAACGCCAACTGTTTGTGAAGTGCTGTATAAGTGGCAAGCGTTGTTGCATAGTTTACTGCAGTGTAACGTAAAATAGATGCACAACAGAGAAAAGCCAATAACTTGGTTATCCTGTGGATCTGACGGGCTTCATCTGCAAAAGTTTGCAAAGTTGGAACTGGATAGCTTAGAACAGCGCTACTTGTAACATCAGATATTGTTTGACAAGTTGTCATAATTAAAGTAAATCATTCACCAGTGGTTATCTTAGAGTGGTATTTGAGGTGACTCCATTATTGCTTATTGAAAATAGAGAGAAGTTCTAGTGTCTCATATAATTAATATGGCATTTTATAGCCAACCTCAACGTTTTTATGGCACACATTGAACTCATGCTTATAGAAAGGGAATGTTCCATTCTTTCTTTGATCTTTTAAATATACATTTTGTTCTTACCCTGATAACATTTATCGATCTTGTGCTTGAAATTTTTTGAGTACATTCTCTTCTTGGTGCAGAATAATTCCCATACTCATTAGTGGGACTGGGACTCAGGGTTCATCGATGAGAGAACCCCTGCCGTTGCCATGAGGGAAGTGGTATTTGACATCTGCCCAATATTTATAAGTGGGTTTTCTAAGTTGAGAGGCTTTGGAGCTGCAGTAACTTGGGTTGGGTGACTTATTTGTTTGAAGTGAGTAGGAAGGCCTTTCAGAATATATTTTATAGGAAAGGGTGAACTGAAAAAAGCTCAGAGGTTAGGTGTATTTAAATACTCCAAAGCACTTATTTTCACCCTGTCACTTGAATACTGATAGTTTTCTGGCTGTATAGTCTGGGAGAGATACCTCAGCTGGTGTGAGTCAACAAAGCTCCTTTGACTTCGGTGGAGTTACGATGATTGATACCAGCTGCAATCTGGATCTGCAAGGGTCTGAAGCTGAAAGGTGCCATGTTGACAGTCTACCTACAGAGCATTTGGCAATGTTCATGCCAACTGTGTGCTTGTTTCTGACCTAGAGAGACGGTTTCTGGGTTGGTTCAGTCTCTCACCCTCTGTAGCTGCATAGTTTTAAGGCCCTGGGCTTGGCTTATTCATCTACCAACCTTTTGCTCATTATTGTCCATTGCCCAGCAGTAGCTAATGGTGGTGGTGGGGGCTTCTACGTGCCAGTTGTGCCTGGGTTGTGGCAGAGAAGCTGCAGTGCTGTGCCGCATTGTTCCACTGTGGACCCAAAAGTCTGACTACTCTCGCACCTCACCAATGCACAGAGCTCAGAGGAAGTCCAAATGCAGTGAAATCTCCGCAGCTGTAATAGTAACAAAAGGACTGAGCGCACCTAGCAACTACCCCAGTGTTGATGAGGAGCCGCCTTACCCTATTCTTGCCCCGTTCCAAGTGAGCTCTCCTTGATCCCTAGAGCTGGAATACATTTTCCCTAAGCACTGGTTAAGGGCAGTGCTAAGAGGTTTCTAGACAAGAAAATTTCAGCAATGAGGCAGCTGCAGCCTCAGAAGAAACCCCCCGTATAACCACAAATGCATTGTCCATTGGGACTCTATTCCTTTCCAGGGCTCTGTGCCATAAATCAGAGGAAATCATTGCTTGGAGAAAATGCTGATGTTTAAACTAGTTACTAGCTCCTCAGCTATTGGAAATGGGCATTGCAGCAGTGGACTGTATTATTTTTTATGGCAATAGCATTCAGAAGAAAGATGGACAAGGGCCAGCTGAGCTAGGCATGCTGTACAAACACAGAGCAAAAAGAGGGTCTCTGCCCCCCCCCCCCAGAGAACTTGCAATGTAAGCAAGCAAGGGAACGAAGTCTGTTCACACTATGCCACTGTGATGAGGGGGGTGAATAGGGGTGGGGATCAGCTACGGGCAAATGGATTAGAAGAATTATGAGGCCAAATGAACAAAGTGGCATATTCTGAAATGCCTGTAGCCTTGGAGCAACAGACTCGGGTAACCTCAGGAGAATGAATTACAGTAATCAGCCTTGTAGGATGCCACATTTTCCATTGTATGCGCAAGGATCACAGTGTCTAGTACAGAAAAACATTGCTGAATCCTTGCAAGGAGTCTGAAGATGACAGGGGAAAAAAAACTTTAGTGATTTGAATGTGAAGGTCAAATGACAAGCGTGGAAATAAACTGTGTACTCAAGCTGGTTTCGGAGGCAGACTTGAGTTGCACCTAAATCATCAAAAATATAAACCACTGCGGCAGACAAATATGTAGTTCAGCTCTGTGACAGTTACGGATGGGTGAATCTTGTTTGATCCGTCTAATGAATCTTGAAAACTACATTTGGGGGGAGTTGTAAAAATTCTTTTGAATTCCTAAACTTCTTTTCTCCCGCCAGTAACTTAAACCATAATTTTCCCCAAGAGTCATCCAACTAATATTTTTTCCAGCTAAAGGGAAGCCTGTTCTATGTATTATTGAGAGAGAATCCCCAAAGCTAGATAGCAGGCATCTGATGCAGAAAGACAAGTTGGGTGAGGCAATATCTTTTATTGGACCCGCTTCTGTTGGTGAGACAGATGTTCTCAAACCACTTGGAGCTCTTCAGGTCTGCGAAAGGAACTCTAAGCATGACAGCTAATTGCAAGGTGGAACAACAGATTGTTCAGCAAAAGTTGCTGGCTTCTCTCTCACCAAGAGAAGTGGGTCTGGTGAAAGATATTACCTCATTTACCTTTTCAGTTTCATAGCCAGAGCCTGAGGTGGCTACAATGACGTCACGTGCACCTTACGCATACTTATGGTCTACAGACACTTACACAGGTGTTCAACATCTCTGAAAAAGGAGGCCCTGGGTGTCTCGTATTGGGAACCCAAAACCTAAGAAATCCCAAATCTTTGTTATTAGGAAGCTTCAGTTTGGTGGAGATGTGTTGACAGTCTCATGCGGGTGCTAGTCAAATGTCCTTGGAGTTGCTAAAAATCAGAGAGAATACCTTTTGTGTTAAGAAATGATCAGTTATCTAGGTATAAATGGTCATAAATTTAATTGTGTTAAGTTAAGTTATGATCACGTGCAAACAGAATAGTCACAATCAGCAATAAATGTCGCATTTTAAAAGGGCCAGCTTTTGAAAGCTGAATGCAATTGTGAATCAAATTGATGGCAGTAGGGTGGGGGGAATTTTAAATGTTTAATACTTTAATACATGTCCAAAACTGCACAATATTGCAATTATGAAAATTGGCTTTTTGGTTTAAAAGAAACCCCCCAAACTGTTCTGGTTGAGAAGAAGTGAAAGCAGCAATAAAATGTTAAAAACAGTATATAATACTGGGAAATTGGAAGTTTATACTAATTGTTAAAAATTGCCACTTATGTGGTGCAAGCAATTAAGGGAAGTTAAAGATATTGAAAAAATCTATGGCCAACCGATAAACCTGAAAATAAGTGGTAAGTGTATAAATATCTTAAGAACAAAAGAAACCCTAACAATGGGATATGTTCACTTCTAGATAGCAGTTGGTAAAATGATCAATAATAATATTGAAAAAGCAGACCTATTCAATTAATATTTCTGTTCCTGATTTGGTAAGAATGCCATCACAGTTTAGAGTGCTAATAAAATGCTTCCTATTCATACAGTAGCGATTAGGAGGTTGTTAAACAGCAAATACTAAAATTAAACCTTTAAATCTTCAGGACATGATGATTTGCTCCTGAGAATTCTAAAAGAATAGGCTAATAAGCTCATGGAACTCTTGGTGTTGAATCTTAACTTATTTTGGAGTTCTAGAGAGATTCTGGAGAACTGGAAAAAGGTAATGTTGTTGCTTTGAAATCTTTGGGTGGGCTGTGCAATAGAGGGCGAAGCTTGAGAAATGGAACAGCAATACTTTGTCCCTAGGAAAGAAGCAAGCTAATAGCTTCTGCATTCAGCATATGGAAGGGACCCTCAAGTGATGTACGGCCAGGAGCTCCCTCTTTGGAAGGGTCAATGTGTTGCATCTTCACAGTCACTGGTCCAGGGAACCTCACTGACTCCAAAATTATGTAAGCCTGATCTGCTCAGCCCAGCAACCTAAAACACTAAAGCCCAGATATTTTAAAAGATATTTAGGTGCCTAATAAGAGCCTGACTCCCATTGGGTGTGAGGTGCCTAGTGGTTTTGAATATCCTATAGGTGCCTAAATACCTTTCTAATCTGGGTCTAAATCATAAAACAAGCAACCACCCCCAAAAACAAAAGAACCTACCCCCTATATCACTGCAGCTACTCAGATGCATTTGGAAAGAGGTGAAATAATATCATCCTTTAGTCCCAGCCACCAGAGCCCCTGGTTCAAATCAATAATATTCTTTGTGTGCTTTTTCCTCTCTCGGAAAAATCCTGTTCCCTTAACACATCTGTTCTTTCCTGTTTAAAAACTGCATATATTCCTGTGCAATTGTTTTTGGCTAGTCTCCATTGACATTTCTGTACATCAAATGCAGGATTTATTTAAACTTCTTGCATTTAAAAAAAAATTAAATTGTTAAGTATAATCTGTTGGGCGTGTGTTTGGTCCTTAAAATTACACAATATGGTGTCTGTCTTCTAACGATGCAATTGTCAGCCCAGAATTGAAGCGCTCTAGACTCTAGTTTCTCTTCTTTCTTTTGCCATGGACTCAATGTGTGATGGGTGAACTAGTAAAGGCTGAATGCTGATGTCCTTGGATGGGTTTTATTCCATCTTGCTATGGGACTTTGCCTAAGTAAATTGAGTAAGGACTCCAGAAATTGTCCCTTAGTTTCTCTGAGCCTCCTTTGCCTTTTCTGCAAAATGCCTTCATTATAATAATACTTCAGTGGGGAGAAAAGTTGTGAAGGGAGATGTGTAATTAAACATGGCTTATAAGGAGCCATACACTGCAAGTGCAAAGCATTTGTCATGTATTTGACTTGGGGGGAGAGACAGAGCGCAGAACTGGTGGTGGTTCAGACCTGCGCAGATCCTATTTTCATCAAACCTCCATATGCTGAGAGAGTTCAGATGAGTGTCCAGGTAAATGAAAAGGGTTCTGGTTTTGGCCCATGAACTGCTATGGTGGGGTAAAAAGCACCTTTGTCTTTGCACCCTTCCTGCATGCAGAGACCACGGTGGCATGGCCCAGTGAAACCGTGACCAGAACATTTGGACCACGGACAGTTTCAGAGGACAGGAGGGTTGGAGATGTGATGAACCAGTGCATTGCTGGAGCTCTCTCTTCTATGGACAGTGGTCATTCCTCCTTCTGCACTCTTCCAGATGGGATCGGGGGGTTCAGGCTCTTCTCTGCTGTGGCCTAAGGTTCTATGTAAATATAAAGTTGTACTAAATATACTCTGAGCACTCGGTGTACTTTTAACCTATTCTACAAATATTTGCAACCTTTTGATTGCTTTCAGTGCACTGAAATATTAGGAACAGTGGTATATGTTATCAAAGGCACAAATGTGTCTTATGTATGTAATTAGTTCCTCTTGATTTTTTTTCCCCCCCAATGAGATTTAGGAGCTGTTGAAAATCTATCCTACTCTCACTTTGTTTTAGAGCCCCCCCCTCTCCCATCACCTTGTTTCTTTTAATATGTGGATTTACTAACGCCTGAAAATCTAACACACAATAGTAAGCCTAGCCCACACCAGGTCTTTAAATAAAGAACATTTATCATTGCAGCCCTAATAATCTGAAACTAAAAGGAAATTGCACTCAAGACACCTCCAAATAAGCTTTCAAAGTTCTCAGTGAGGAATACTCAATGAAACCTACCAGATTCTTGTCTTACTTTTGGGGTGTCTTACGTTTACCAGTGCGGGTTCCCTACTGAATGTCCCTTCCCCAATCTCTGGCCTCTTACTGGTTGTTTTTGAACTGAGATGACCAGACTAAGTCAGCTCTGTAGCACTTGCATCCACTAATGCTGTCAACCCTTCACCTTTCACTTGCTCAGGCTCTGTTACAGAGCTAGAGACATGACTGATATTCAATAACAAGCATAATTAATAGTCATTCTAGCCAACATCTGACTCTCATTAGGGGGAAAGTGTTGAAAAAACACATCCCAGGTTGGCCATGATTTATAGCCTGGGTCTGCTATTCTTCATGAGCACTAGGGAAAGCTTTTGAGAAGGACCAGACCATGAACTACTTCGGGAAACTGTGCATGGACATAAAAAGGCTGAAGGGTCAAATCAGACAAATTAAGAGTAGGAGGAGGAGGGCCCTTTATTCACCTACTCCCTGTTGTAGGCCACCTAGGCAGGCAAAGTGGGGATGTGTTTATATTCCCATTGGGGAGCTCACATTGAAACTTCGGCTGTTGACTGTCTGAAAACGTGACTGGGAATATTATTGGCTAGACAGTGGGAAAATATATTAAGGAGGTTTATGTCCCAGTTCTTTGTCTTGAGGGAGATCTGGCATTTTAGATCTAGTAGGTTTTAGGCTGGGGGTGATAACAGAAAGCAGTAACTCAATAAAGAGCTGTGGTTTAGCACAGCAATGACACAGGTACCATTGTTTCTTCAAGGAATAATCTAGCACTTGGCCACTGGACGGCAGCAGAGATGGGAGTGTCTGTTTCAGTTCTCATTCCCCATCCACTAACCAGGGAGGGAGGCGGACAGAATGGATGCACATGGCCATATATGCCAACGGAGGAAGTTCTGTTCTTGCATCATTTTGTCTGGAACTTTCTGGCTTGCACACATTAAAAGGGTGGCTTCTGATTCAAGAGGAGTTGCGTTCCGCTTTTCAATCCCTTTTGCGCTGGTGTAAGCATTTGAGGACTTCACTGGTGGTCCTTCAGTTGTGTTGTTGTAACTATGCTCGGGAGCTGTTTTCAATCTCCAGTAGGGAATTTGTCCTGTTGATAAAAGGAGTATTATTTCTTCCACTTCATTTGGAAATGAAAATTTTCTTAAACCTCTTAATGGGCATTCCTATTTGATTTTTTTACTGCCATCTTTATATAACCTAATGCCTCAAATAATAGCAGCAGTATCTGTAAAAGTGTCAGTCTATTAAGCTTGATCACACTCCAGCTGTGGTCTGTTAACAATTATTTCATGTCTTGGGAAAAGCCAGTTTACTGTTCATACCTTATTTCATAGCTTAGTTTTATTCCCGAAGCTGTTCACACTAACTTTGGGCCCTCTCTCTCAGGCTTGCCATCTCTAAAATGGGGATAATGATGCTTGCCATCCTTTGAAAAGCACGGTTAAATCCAGGAAAAGTGCAGTGTACCCAGGGAGGAGGAGTATTTGGTGACAAACTCTCAATCCTAGTAGTAGTAGTACAATTGAAGGCAAGAGAGAGCTTATGTCCACAAGAACGCTTTGCATCCACAGGTCTTAAAGTACTTTACAAAGGGAGGTCAGTTGTAGTTCCCTGATTTTTTTTTTTTTTTATGGGTGGGGAAACAGAGGCAGAGAGGAACTGACTTGTCCAAGGCCTTGTAACAGGTTAGAGCTGAGCTGGGTCCACCAACTCCCCCCTGCCAGCTTAGAGCACAACACACTGGACCATTTTGGAAACCAAGTTCTACTATTTTGGAGCTGTTGCTAGTTGAGTGTCTTGGGAGAACAGGAAAGAGGATTTTATTTGTTTGAAATGATGGGTTCATGGTTCTGGAATTCTCTCATTCTCCATTCCCTGTACCCCAAATATCAGCTTTGGGGCAATCCTTTGGGAGGAAACCTGTGGCCTTGATCCACTCACTTCAGTAGAGTTAAGCTGCTACGTACTCGGCTCTGGTTTCCTTTTTATTTTTGTGTCTAGAGGCTGGATGTGGGGGGTGTGCTGTGAAGATCGAAAAGTGGGGCAGGGACATTGGGAGACTTCCTTTTTGCTTAATTGTGGTTTATTTGTGATGTGACCTTTTGTAAAGACTAAGCTAGTTGTCCCCTTGCGACCACTGGAGCAAAGCATTGGTTTAAAGCTGTCATAAGTGAGATGGGAGAATCACGCCCATTTTGTTTCCTTACACTTAGGTGAGGCGCTCTAAGATTTGTGGAATGGGAGCACTGAACACTTAAAATCTGTGTTTTTCAGTAATCATTATAAAATGATGCTGATGTTTATGCTGCCTGAAGTCTGTAAAGAGGGAATAGGGGGGAACTTCAGATTTCCTGTCTCCATTGAAAGAGAGACCCACAGCAGCTGAGGGTCTGACCCATAGTATTTTAATCTAAGATCACGTTGGCAATTTTTTATATTGTGCCCTGGGGCACAGATTCGGTGGTCAGTTATATTTCCGTTCCTTGAGAAAATGCTGAGCCCATCTTATATCTGAATGTTTCTTTTTTCTGTTGTGCAGCATTATTTTGCATGTGCACGCTGGGGTAGAGAATGGTGCATAGAGTGGTATAATAACATCAAACCATTGTGGAGACAAACTGAGTGTTTTGATGCTGTGGTACAGTATAATGTTCATTACCTCAAATATTTATTCTCCCTTCTGGAATATTTCTGAAACAAATCTTACCATGTGTCTTTTGAAGTTGGGCTTCATAGAGTGGACTTGCAACTCCTTGCTCAAGATCTAGTTAAAAAAAAAAAAAAAAACTAATACGCCAACTAGGAGTATGAGGGAAATAAACTATAGTGCTACGCTGCAACAGACGATGAATTTATGCAGATCTGGAAGGAGTCTCGTCAGGAATTCCAGTTCAGGGAACATGTATGTTTACCTCAACACTGAATTCATTGTGTGTGAAATGATGAGGTGAGATCCTCTAGCTGGTTTTAATAAAGCAGAATGTATTCTCTGATCAGAAAACTCCACATTATGGGAACCATCTTTGGATTCAGTGTGCTTTTGGATTAGATTCTAAAGATTTATTTTCATAGTAGGTGGATTCAGAAAACAGGTACTAGCTTGATTTTTTTTTTGCCCTTCTTCCCCCCTTTAAGGCTTACAGGATACAGTCCCTTGGTAAAAAAACATATTTAATATTCAATTAGAATATTAAAAGCTGTTTCTTGCTGTTTTGAGGGTACGTGTCGTAATTGATTTTTTTTTTTGAAAGCACCACCAGTGTGTTGATTTGCTAAATATCTGTTATAACACAGCGGTTTTTCACTTCGCATTTGTAGGACACGTTGCCCTTGCAACATAGGTTGGTGCTTTGTACATCCTGAGAAGTGGGTCTGAGATAACAAGCTTGCATGTAGATCTGAACTGCCAGACAGGTCAGACCCATCTCAAGCCATCTTGCCAACCTATGACAACTGTTGCTGACCTTTCCCTGCCCCGTTCTAAGATCCTCTGAGCCAAAGCAACCATGAAATTTAACAAATAACACTGTCCTTCGAGCACTATATAGTGCACTGTAAATCTTCCTTGTTTTGTTAATTAACATGACATTTCTTTGGTGGTCGTATCCATGGATGCAAAACCATAACAGACATGATCTTATTACTGTGACCCTTTTACTTCTCACCCCCATCACAGTCATGAATTACCACTCCTTGTGTCCGTTTACAGATGACTGTCATCCCCTGCAAATACACATGCTGAGGTGGAGTCAGAGGCTCAATGGGCATGTAGGGCTCTGCACTAGCACATTTCATTGCCGAATCAGGAGCATAGTGCGTAAACGCCTTTTGGCATAGACAATATGCCTGAAACTCCCGTCAGCTGGGTGAAATTGACTCCTGTGCAGAGGGGCTGTACAAGTGCGATGTACCAGATGAATTTGCAGGCGGTATATGCATTTTCTGCTCTTCACAGGAGTGAATTTCAGGTAGGAGTCGGTTCAAATGAGACCAGTGGGAGTTAATAGTATATTTGGGTAGAAAAGGGCATAATAGGGGTCCTTTATTTTTTTTTTTGTTCTGTAATACACCTGGAACCCTTTTGGGCTCTGTGGATTGATGGATTTGTTCCATCTTCTTTCTGTGTGGATGAGCAAGTAGCCAATTTACATCCAGGCCATGCTGTACACACTGCAAATGACTCCAGACCAAACAAGCCTCAACTTTTCCTTTCTATTGTGACAGCCCACTTTAGGCATTCGTTTATGCATGTGCCAGAGAAGAAAATTCCAGGATTTATTGCCGATGGAAAAAAAAATTGAGGTTTACTATTGATGATAACAATAAAAGTTGCTTCAATACTGACTTGTAATGAAATTCTTGAAACCAAATCTGCCTGAGCAGTCAGAGGCTCAGTTTCCAAGTGGCCATTTGGATGTAAGGGGCCTTCGGGAGTTGAGTGCCTAACGCCTTTAAACAGCATTGACAATCCACTGCAGAATTTCAGTGGCACTAATAGACCAAAGAGGAAGACCTACTTAGAATGGTTTGTGTGCACTGGGAGATCCATATATGTAAGATGTAAGCTGTATGCTCTTTGGAGCGTGGACCAGTTTTTGTTCTGTGTTGTATACAGCACATAGCGCCACTGGGTCCTGGTCCATAACTGAGATTTCTCCAAGCTTGCGATACAAGTAATAAATAATGATAATCCAGTGGACGTCAATGGGTCAGGCCCTCAGCGAGATGAAAAACGGCAGGTTTATTTTTTTGTTTTGGAATGAGGGATATGAGAGAAGCCACTGATTCATAGCAAGGTACAGTGATCTTTTGATTATCTGTCATCCCACACTTCAAGGCTCTGTTAAACTGCTGCCTCCTAGAAATTGACATGATGTGAATGTGTTCTTCAGAGGGATTGGGAGACTTTCTAATAGCCTGTAATGTACAGTAAAGAGTGGCTGCCAGCTTATGGGAAAGTGGTTGATGAAGGGTAAGACTGAACAAAGATGTTCTCAGCTGAAGAAGAGAACCCCACAGAGATGAATACAGCCTGAAAGAATAGCTCTGAGAAGTGTGAATTGCCTTGTTGATCTCAGTAGGTGTTCGCATTCTCTACACTCCTCCTATTTAGTATGTGAACTTACACACAGGGTCAGGGAGAGGGGTTCAGATCTCCCCCATTTCCTACCCGTGGGGGCAGAGTTTCTTCATACTGCAGCTCACCCTAGGGTGCTGGAAAAGGGGCTCAGATTCCCTCAAAGGAGAGCCTTGGCACATTTAAAATAGTCCCCATTTAAACGCAAAGCATGGCTCAACAAAACAAGAAATTCTAAGAAATTTCTTAAATGAAAACAAGGGATAAATGCAGTCATGAAGTTCAGATAAGTGATGTTCTTTATATCAGGCAATCATCTTAACCCACTCTCTCGGCCCATTAAATTACTGTTTGGTCTTTATAATGCATACAACAGAAAATCAGGTTATTGTCGTCAAGTATCTAGTGGCTCCTGTACAGTAAAGTGAATCACTTTGTGAATGCTCCCTAAGTCTGCTTCAGATCCAGCCCCTGCTGAAGGCAGTTGGCATATAGCAGGTCCCTCCTATGCACTGGGGTGTGTGCGCATGCCTACAGTGATGATACTTTATCACAGATCCTTAGCAATGTAGGGCTACAAGGGACCCCATGAGTTCATTTAGTCTGTCCTCCCATGCTGATGTGGGGCGGGATTCCCTATATGTAAAACGGGGAATGCCTCTATCATCATCGATCTCTCGAAACAGAAGCAGCTTTCTAAGCATGACCAATGTCTGCTTGCAAGACTACAGATGTTTGACAGAATACATATACTATCGACAGCTATGTGCTGGTGCCACGGTGTCATACTTGGTGAAACCCTGTAACAAGCCAACCACTGGTTGTACCTCTTCTCTTTTCCAGAATGCATGAACTGCACGAGGCTAACTGATATGACGGAGAGGCTGAACACTCTGGAAGCCAAGGTAAGTGCATGAAACATTTTATTAAAGGTGGAAAAGTGCCTTCCCCCTGGGGAAAGGCATTGAAGACAGTCGTCTGAACCGGTGCAGCATGAGCAGAACTAATGTCCCCTTCACCAGACTGCCCCACGATATCGCACAACTCTTATGGGGTGTGGAGTTGGACATGTCTGGCTAGCCCATGCTGTTGCTGTTCTGTTTTCTTGAACAAAGCTAGTTTGTGTAGCTTACCTGTGCTGCATTTGTGCCTCCCTGGTGCCATGTAGACACACCTTTTAGATGGGGAGGATATTTCAGTTTCTATTTCTTAGCATCTCCATTAAGGCTGACAACATGAGGGCTAATTAGTGCACAGGGTGGTGGTGCCATGTAGACACGGGCCCACTGTGAACTGAATCCAAAACCAGTTGATTTTTAATCCAGAGTTAATTCAGATTAAGTGTGAACTTGAAGTCGAGAGTATTCCAGAATAACTCCATGCGTTGGCAAGCCCTGCGTCTTGCGTTATATTTTTCTGATGTTACTGGATAAAACCTGTGCATCAGCATGAGGCACTTCACTTCCCTTCATCTAGTGGTCTATTTCTTTTTTCATTCACTGTGCTAATGCACAATTGTCCATGTGCTATTCAAAACAGCATTCCTCCCTTTGTTCCTTTCCAAAATGTTGGCAGGATTTGATGCACCATACTGTTGAAAACTTTTTGCAGGTGGAATTTAATACTGTGGGTTTTGTTAAATTGTCTGATCTGTGCCTACTAAGCATCATAAAAATAACTCCGAGAAGCTGAGTCACTCAGTTCCCTTTTGATCTTCTGTGACAGCCCATTCCTGTTTTAGAGAGATGCTTGGATCTTCTTAATGCTTGTGCAGTTGATGGTTCTCTGTGACCTAGCACGAGAATTCAGGGAATCTCCTTTGGTCAGGGAGGATGGGATGTGGGATGGTTTTGCAGACAAGCCATCATGTGCTGATAATTCGGGAATTGTAGCTTACGTGAAGCGAGATGAGTGACGCTCTCTGGAACTCGCTCAAAGACATGTAGAGTTGTATTTCACCATGAGAAAAAACATGCCGGGGAGTTGAATTCCTCAAGTGAAAACAGCAGTCATGATATAAAGGAAAACTCAGTGTTTGATTCCCATGAAGATGAACTGAATATATATATTTTTTTAAAGCAGTAAGTCTTGCGATCCGTGGCATTGAAGAGCAGGTAGCCTCATAAGAGGAGAGAGGGTGTTCCTCTTACAGCTACCCACAGTGGGTGTGATTCAGATCTCAGGGAAAGCAGGCGACAGACGCCCAGTGACACAAGTTGTGACCCGCATGGTCATGCTCTTCCTTTCAGGAGTTTGTATCCCTTGCTCACTAGAAGATAATCTAGGGCTTCCTTGAAGAACCGACAGCAAAGCACCATTAGTTAATTAAGGAAGGTGCTGTGCTGAGCACGGGTGGTTTGTGCCCTCATGCTAGTATAGCCTAACGAACTGAATGAGTCTGATGCTGGTCTCCGTGAAACCCTGGTAAGTCAAGGCCAGGATTTTCAAAGGAGAAGTTGGTTGTCTAACTCGGTTATGCTCCTTTGACAGTCCCAACCCAGGTGTGCAAGCGCATCAGATTCCATGTTGGTGTGCAGCTGTCAAACTGGTTTCAGACCAAACAGATTTTTCAATGCCACCAAGGGTATTGAGGGCAGAGTATTCCCTTGTTGCAGCACTAACAGCTCAACACACAGATGCTTTGTTAGTGCCAACAGCAATATCATATTTGCATGAGTCAGAGATGCTGCTTGGGTCCCTTTCCACCCCTTGAATGCTAGTCCGTTATTTGTCTATGGATGGACAAAACGTCATGCTGTGTCCCCTTAAAGAACTCAATTTGCAGACTTCAGGTTGTGACCTGAACTCAAGTTAAATGAGATCCGGTGAGGTTTCAGCCAAAGAACATAATGTGCTAATGGCTAGCCCTGGGAATCCTCTTGTTTGCCTGGAGGAGGGTGCGTGGGAAGTGCTGTGCCAAGATGTAGCCTGTTGGCCCCTTTAGAAAATATTCAAAGGATTTTGGTAATATCTGAGTCCCAACCAAAGCCATCAAAAGATGACTCCCTTCTCCCACCCTTCCCTTTTATGTGCTGGGTTTTGAGTGGTTCAGAGTCATAATAAATAATAAAACAGCTTCCTGCCAAAAGAATTGCATTCCTTCTGTGGAATCTTGAGGAAAGCTGTAGCCTTCCAAGTCTCCGAGGAGCCTGCTGAATAAACAAAAAATTTGACCAGTCAGGGAGTCAGACACTTCCCCGGTGTTGAGTCCTCTCCGCACAGTCAGTTGATCTTAAGCATCATATGTTGCATCTTTGTGTATTTTGGTGCTACGGTGTTTTACAGTCGGAGGGCCCCTGTACTATTGAGCAGATTGTGCATCTCGAGACTCATCTAGTCTGGAGGAGGCGCACAGCCACCCTCAATTTTAGCCATATACTTTTAAAGTGAAGCATCACATGGGACATCTTTGTACTGCAGTTTAAAACTGGCTGGAAAACTTGAATTTTCAACACTGCTCTCCTGTTAGTAGAGCTTACTTTACTGCGTTGTGAAAGGAAAGAAACCTGGGTAGTTGGGAGAGACTCTTCATTTTATAAGAGAGCTTTCTTTTAGATTTTTTACTGTGCTCGAACACAGACCTAAAGCATCAATAATGCAGACTTACATGGACTGGGGGGAGATAGTGATGAAAGAGGGGAGCAGTTGACAGTATTAGATCCCTGCTGCTTAGGGACATGAATTGAACTAGTGCATCTGCTGGGAAGAGACCACCGAAGGGAGAAATTAGTAGTGCATGATGAGATTGAAAACTAACACATGCCAACATTTCAGAGTAGCCTCCTCCTGGGAACCTAAAGTTTGCTGCAAGGCATCAAGACAGCTGTTTATCTTGAACCCTATCCTATCTCTGGTAGTGGTCAGTCCCAGATGTTTCAGAGGAAAGTGCAAGAAACGCTTTACCAGGCAGTTATGGGAAATTTCTTCCACCTTTGGCACTAGTTAGAGGTTGGTTCAAGTTTTATACCATGTAGAGATTTTACATTAGGAAACATGGTGAAAGACTTGGCTAATTTGTTTCTGTTGTGCTGTATTTGAGATCTGTGGCCTTTGAAAGATCTTTCTCAGTGTTGTCTGCTATTGTATTACGCAGCTAGTTCATTAGCCTTGGTTTTAGTGTCTTCCATTGAACTAATTTTGGATGCTGTACAAACACTGACCTCAGCAGCTTACATCTGAAATGTGGTTCAGGGAACCCATTATGTGTACATTGATGCCACAAAAAAGGGGTGAGTTGTTCTCCCTACTTGCTTGATAAACCTGGGTTGAAATTCCACATGTCAATACTATGCCGTAATGGATACCGTTCAGTGGGTGGTCTTGAGATCAGGCCCCCCCTTAATGGTTACATCCTTTTATTTAGCATTGTTTCCTGTCCTGTCTGTTGGAGGAACATCACTTGGGGTTTTGTTTTGGTTCTGTTGGAGTTATCTTGAGTTGCGCAAGTCCCTCTTGTGAGCTCTTGCCAAGGCACCAGAATGAAGCAACACCCTGAAAAATCATCCCGTCGTGATGTTGCATTTCAGCTCAGTGACAACATGAAGCAACACGGCCACATGTTGATACAACACAACGGCCTTGTGTTAAAATATTGCGTTCCTTCTTGATAACGTGACACACGGGGCCAATGTCTGATGGAAACACCGCTTCTCACTCCAGTGGCAGAGAGACTGAGAAATGGGGAATAAAACTGATTGTGGATAATCTCTGGGAATGTTACTGCTTCGCTCTTTGCAGCTTGTAGTGGTGACTTGACACTTAATCCACCTACCAGGGGCCAATTCCAATTTTACTTATGCTGACTTTACACCAGTTTATCTTAATTGATTTCAAGTAGCTTTACTTGGGAGTTGGACTGCAGCGGGAGCAGAATGAGATTGCACATAAGGGCTTGATCCACGCCCCTTGAAGTTGGTGGCTGGGTCCCCATTGACTCTGGCACTAGATGAAGGAGAAACTATTCTGGAGCTGTGCCAACAATTGCTGTGTCAACATAAAGAAGTTTTTCAGCAGCAGGCTTTTAATAGTCCCACCCAGCTCTTCTCTTCCTCAGACGCCGCTTGCAGTGTAGGAAAGCTGCATGTTCCCACTAATTCCTTCTCACCCAGTCACACCGATCAGCAGTGCCGCTTTGCTGTCAGAGAGTGGCCAGAGATGGGAGAGAATGCTTGTGTGTGTGAAACAGAGCCCTTCCCAGGCTAGCACCTGCCTCCCTTCTCTAGCTGGGAGTCCCTGACAGAAAAGAGAGCCATGGGAATTTGAGTATCTAATGGAGAGAAGTGGACTGCTTGTGTGAATGTATCCCATCTGGAGGAGCTGCAGGGAGCAATCCTTCTGTCACTCCTTCCTTCACTTCCCTCCATGCTTCTCTATTCTCTTCCCATGCCCACCTCCCATTTCATTTTCAACATCTTTCCCCACTCCCCCCGGGTCTGCAAAGTCTCCTTTTGCCTGTACTGGCTTTGGGGAGCTCCCCTGGTGCTCTGATTTGCTTCTTATGGCAAATATAGTGAGTGGAGGCCAGCTGAGTCCCAGCCGAAGCAAAGCTCTCCGGTGTAGGAGGTTTTCCTTTAGAGTTGAACTAGGCAAGAAAGTGTCATGAATTGGCAAGCAGGAAGAGTTTCCAACTCCAACTGCAACATTTGCAAGGTGGGCGACTTCTCTTCAAAAGCTGCAATCTCCTTCCACAGCCTTAAATCTTATATGGAAAATTGCTAGATCTCTTTAGACTGGTTCCATTGCTGTGTATAGGCTATGGCTGAAGGACTCTTCGTGCAGAAAACTTTGGGATAATTAATTACTTTACTTATGACGAGACAAAATCAACAAATACATGGGTGTTGCAGTGGCTCAAGGGAGACGCTTGCAGTCAAATGAGGACTGTAAATCAAATAAAGGTTACTTGTGAATAACTGCTGATTTTGGTTCCTGGTACATTTCCAGCACTGCATGGTTGCGGTGAGCTCACTGAGTGGTAATAAGATCAGCTGTCTCGAATTGGCTGGTGCTCTAGAGACCCAGAGGGGTGAGGCCTCTGACCTCTACTGTTTCCAATTTGCACCAGTGACCAAGAGGCACAGAGCTACGGTCAAGTGAAAGCTAATGTGCAGCAAGCTGGCTTGGAATGCCTAGTGTACGGGGCTGGAAGGCTGTGACGGTGACACTCTCTCATGTGTCACAGGAGTAAAAAAAAAACAAAACTTCCCATTATCTGGACATGCTAAGGAAAGAAGCCACAAAAAACCCAACAGAGCATTATGGGTACGGAAAGATGGTTGATTCCCCCTCCCTCTATTTACCAGACAGCTAGTGAAGGGCCGTTGTAAGCAAGGGACTTGAAGTTCAACCGTAGATCAGGGTTTGTGGGCGGTTCTGAGCCACTAGGATCTTTAAAAGGGAGCTGGAACTAAAGTTGACACCATCTTTCATGTTGCAAGAGGTGCATTCAGTTCTCCCAGCATATGGGATGGATGTTAAAAAGAGTAAAAATATCCCAATGATTTTGTAATGAGGCATATGTGTATTGGCTTCAGGCGTACATAACCAAGAAATAAAGGCAGGGATCATTACAGTAAAATGGTTAGATGCCATTGGAGGGTGAGGGACAGCTTGAAGTGCCCTACTGCTTTTACTCCTTCTCCCCTAAAATGCCGTATGTTCTTGCTGGCGCTGTCCAGCGTTGTCACCTTTAGCAGTGTGACCATGATGTGGAAAAGGATGGAAAACTAATTAAGGTTGGATTGCTTTCCTCGCTAGCCTCCTCCTGCTGCGATTTATGCTGTATGCAGAGTAGAGTGGGTGTCTAGCCCACTCGAACAGGAGGGTGTGTGACCTGGAGTATTAGAGTGCTGATCTGGAACTCCAGTACAGCTGGGTTCTGTTTCCTGCCACGGGCCCGGTGGATGACCGTGGTCAGGTCCTTTGCTTATCTGTAAAGGGCGCTGTGTTCTGCTGAGCAAAACCACTATATGAGAGGTAGGTGGAATTGGTATTTTGATTACATGTTGAAGATTTGACTCGTGTTCAGGTATCTGCATGTTCAGTGGGCTCAGACTATTAAAGCAAGAACCCAGGGAAGAGGGGGAAAAAGCCAGGGAGAAGGAAGATCAGAAAGGGGGCATGGGGAAGAATTGCAGAATGAGTGGTGAAAGGGAGCAGAGGGGGGAGAGAACTCTAAAAATAGATGTGGTAGGCCTGGTTTAACTCTGGCATAATCAGGCTTTACACCACTGTAGGAGATATTTATATTGGTATGAAACCGGATTCTCCTTGTGCCAGACGAGCCTTTCAGGAGTGGGTTTTGGTTTTTTTAAACCCCCTAACATATGGCACAGGGTTTCCTCTAGCTAGAAAAACAATGAGCTGCCCTCAACTGCACCTGTGTAAATCCAGATTTATTCTATTAAGTCTAAAGGGTGTAAAACCGGAATGAGTGAGAGCAGAATCATGCTCTATGAAGTCTCATTGACCCCTTTTGAATACAGTATTCTCTATCTCTTTGGAAGGCAGGCAGACAATTTACATCTATCTGTATTACCACATAAAAAGGTTCCATTTGTTTTATTCTGCTACACACCCATCTCTTAACAGTCTCTATCCGAGGGTTATGGATAATGGGATATGAATCTCAGCTTTTGGTTATTGCTCAAATGCAGTATTTGATCTGAGTCAATATAACCCATTCTTATCTCTTGAAACGACTTTTGAGAAGCCTGTGGTATTTCACGGTGATTTAAATGCAAAAGAGATACATTACAAATTCTGTGTCTGACTGATTCATTGTGTGATTGATAAATGGCCTGCATATTTTCTGCATGAAAACAGTTCTTGTAAGGCAATACCCTACCTAGAAGTCTGTGAAAGGCTAAAGGAAAGTTTTTCAACATGTGTAGAGTTCAGGCCAATACACTTATTTATTTTCTGCTACATGAAATCCACCCTATTTATTTAGCATATACTATCAGACTCCAGTTTTGTAACTGCTAGGTAGAATTATATGAAGACATATTTTCTCACTCGCACGTGCACACACACACCTACCCACCCAACCCTGTTAATTGTAATACACATGTCAAAGGAGGGGATAGATTTAAGAATTGCAGACAATAATTGTTTTATGGGGTTTACCCACCTCCCCCCCCATCATGGATATAAAATGAAATTAACTCCTGCTGTAACATAGCAGTACTCATAAATACTGGAGATTGAATATCCCCATATTGTGCTATAACAGTTCTCATAAGACCTCTAGAATGGAAAATAGTATTCCTCAGTTGTATGACGATGCTTACGTGTATTGTGGATTAGGTGGTGCTAAATGCAGATGTTTCATGTATATTCCAGATCCTGTACATCTCTCTCCCTGGAGGTGAACATTTCATCATGAATGTGGTATGCCACCTCCAGAGAGGTGGTAAAGCAATTCCTCTAGGTTCCTGTCCAGATCCCACATTTCTAATTCTAACAATGCAAGGACTTGTAAGAATGTTTTAGGCAACTTGCTGGTCAATGGTTTACTTCATGTTCTGCTGATTGCTACTAACGAACAAAATCAGGATGACTTTAAAACCATTCTTGTATGAGTTTAGAAATAGGAGCTTACCAGCAGGGTAAAGAACAACTTCATGACTAATTTTAACCAGAGTCGGGTCTGAATCAAAACCCACTTCTGAACAACTCAAACTTTGCATCAAGATCCATGTCTGGGTGTCACAACTGGCCCGTCTGATCTTGCTAAGGAGCTGAATTTAGCCTCTGCATCAGGGTACTTGGGGAAATTCAGGTCTCACTTACCTCTCATGCTATCATATTACTTTAATTAAGAATGACCATTAAAATCCTGTCACTCTAAAGCCTAATAATTCCCAATCCTCATGTCTTATCACTATCACGGTTGATGGGAAATCTTTTCCTGAGCCTGTGACCCTAAGACTGTCTCGTGTGGCTGGCAAATGTTTACTTTCTGTAGTCAATCTTGCATAATGACAAAGCTGTAAAACGCTCTCTCTCTCTCTCTCTCTCCAAAAAAAAAAAAAAAAAAACAAACCCAAAAAAAACAAAAAACCACAAACCCAATCCTAGTGTCGCGTTCCAAAGGAAGTGGGATTTCTCCCACCAAAGCTCATGAGATGAATAAAGTGGTTAAAGTGTTACGAGACTCCACGGGAGTATCTGTTCATTGCGACTGCTGGCACAGCCCCCTGCCCACCCCCAGCCTCACTGACTTGGTGTCCTATGGTGCAGCACAGATCGCCTTACCTGATGATAAGCAGACGTCCGTTCCTGAAGACAGATGTTCTTTTCCCAAGTCTAACATGGTCTCGTGCTGGTCTGGGTCCACGGCTGCAGAGCGTGGGCATTGTTACTCCCTCAACAGATGGGCAAAGAAGAATGGGACAGGGGAGGTGGAAGCAAGATTTTATAGCTCCTGTGTATTTTTATTGGGTATTTTAAAGTCCCGGAGACTCAGTCGGGAGCTCTGCTGGGCACTTCACCTCTGCAGTGAGCTGTGTGCCGTTGGAAGGACTACTGGGTGCAGCGGGTAAAGGGCTCCGTTAGCGGGTGTGCTGGGCTGCGACAGCACCCCAGGCGGGTTTGAAGTGGCTTCCGTCATATACAGGGTTTACAGCTTTGTCCAGCAGCTCTCCACACTCGCACTGTGATTCCCATGCCGCTGTTCAGTACACGGCTATGAGAGATGTGGTGCTTTAGATTTACAAGGTTGTTTGTCTCCACCTAACTAGTTTCATATCCTACTGAGCTTCACGCTGCAACGCAGGATTTTTTCTGTTCTGACTTCCCTTCATGGGATAGCATTGACTTGGTAGTAAATGGCATCCTTTCTGCAGGTCTCTTTTGAACCATCCTATAGTGTTTCATAGAGAATTACAGCCTTGCTATAGAAATGTATAAAGTTAACCATACTGTTAGATACTTTGCTGAACAGGGGTGGACTTTCCTCAATGCCTGCGACCAGAGTTCAGGGTCCTGTGTCTGCCTATAACAGCTAATATACCAAATAATTGAAGGGCAGGAAACCTTATTCTTCAGAGCTGCCTTGGGTCAAATGTTGCCATCAACTGTTGCTCACAAAGTAATTTTTATCTTTTGACTAATGAAATGGGTGAAATTTGTGACTATACTAAATATATTGTCCCCAAAGGGGAAAGTGCTCTGGAATTTGGTAGTTGTAAAAGCAACAGGATCCTAGAGAAAACACACGGGGCACCTACAGAATTGAATAGAAAGTTGGTCTTTTTCTTTAGAATTTTGAAACCAAGCTATGGAATTGAACAGAGAATTGTGTACTTGATACAACATCCCATGGGTGAGTTTCAAAATTCTGTAGCAAGCGAACTGTTCTCCATCAAATTCTGACTGCCAGCTTGAAAATTTTATATAGATTACCACACCAAATAATTTGCTCCTGAAACTGTTATAACCTGTCCAAGTTACTCAATGAGTACTATTCAGATGGCTCAAGTCTTCGCTATCTGATATTAGAACTTCTTAGGACTTCTAAGGTGCTGAGTCTTCCCAGTCCAAACCATTTTTGGAAAAGGTACTTGGAAGGACAGTGCATGCCTTAGTAACAGTTCAGTGTATGCAGTCAATGTGTAACAGTGTGTTCAGCATTAAGCACCACTCCTTTAAATCTTTTATAGTATTTATGCTTTAAAATGTTGAATGAAAAGACTCCTGCCACTGTTCTGTGTTGATTGTATGATGATTTTTTTTAATGATCACTCATAAAAATGACTTGGAACATTGCATTCCAGATGCAAACTTCCGTAGACTTGTCAGCTCCGCATACGATGCAGTGGTAGAGCCCCCAAGATGTATTCTGCATACCCAGCTAACAACTGGTGTTCCTCTGCTACAGCATCTCTAACAAGCTTCCGATCTCCTGGTGTTCAATTGTGTCCATGTAGGGATTCCAGCATTTCCCTCATGATGACATGCAGCCACCTCTGCGCTGGGAGGTGGAAGCTGTTACACTGCAAGGTTATATAGCAGTTTTGGAGGGGAGTACTAGTACAAGATCTGACTCCGGAAAGCACTTAAGCATGTACATAGGTCCCAAATCAATGGGACTGAAATGTTCTTACATTGATTGCACCTGTTTCCCATATTGAGACCAGAGTTCCTTCAAAACTGGAGCAAGAAAATAATTGGATGGAAGAAAGTGTAACAGGACCACTGGATTAAATTCATGCCAGGGCTAACTACTGCAGTCCATGGAGTTAGAGTAGCGGCCTCATTTCTCGGTAGTGGTGATGGTGGTTTCTGCCTCCTTCTTCATCAGCTTAATGTTAAAAAATATCAAGGCCCCAGACCCTTTGAATAATGTCCGTGAAGTCAAGGAGAGAGTTCTGCTATTCGCACCAGCAGAGGATTTGCTTCCTTTGCACTTAACCTCGTTCCCAGTTTAATTAGTCTCTGATGTGCCTTCGTCAGGCTAATGTGTTCTGCAGAGCGTTCGTCATTTCTGATTTTGTCGCATTACTGGCTCTGGCCGGGCATTGTAATAAATGAATTACACACTTCATCAGGTTTTTTTGTACATAAAAAAAAAGTGGGGTCATTTCCCCTTATAATTAAACCGTGACTTTATTATGTAAAAATAAATGCAGCACCTAAAGGCTCAAATTCCTGGTGATTTAATGGGTTAGTCTTGTTTTCTTTAGTTCTAAATCAGCACAGATGTGACTACACAGCCCAGGTCCACAAACTTGGGCTGGCAGAGCTCAGACTAGCGCTCTAAAAATAGTGGTGTGGACAACACTTTGAAGTTGCACCTCGGGAGGAGTTCGGTCTCTGGAGCCTAGGGAAGTGGGGGGTGCGCTCCAGACCCTGAGCATCATCCCAAGCCACAATTTCAGAATGCCGCCTTACCAGCTATTTTTAGACCACTAGCTCAAGTCTGTCCAGCTGAGCTGGGAAACTCACTGTCAGCGTACCTTTTATGGCTAGGAGACTTCCGAGGGGAAAAAGTGGTGTTACGTGGAATAGCACTTAGCTGGACTTTTCTCAAGTCAGTATTGAGCCATTGTCCAACAAGGTAATTCGAGAGAAAATTTTGCTGGGGGTGGAAATTGAGACCCTGACTTGGCCAGATGCTAAGTGCTCCACATGCCCACTGATGGTGTCTGAAAACCAGGGAAAATGTTGCCCTAATTCCCCTTTCCAAATTTCAGAACTTTGTCAGAATTTTGAAAATTTCAACTAGTGTCAATTCTTTGGCCACAAAATTCATGTCACACAGGCTACCAGGCTGCCCTTCAGCTTGTAACGCTTGTCATTACTGACCTGAGCTGCATTTGTACATGTGACCTAGCGGAGAAAGCACCAGTGTTTAGGGGATGGAGCCTATCTCCTCTCAGCACATTGCTTTTCTTCAGAAAGGCCTGGTTACTCGTGGTGCTGAGCAACTCCCTGTGAACTCCTCAATACACTGAAGTTCATTGGTGTTCAGGACACAATAGAGTCCACGGTGTACAGTTCCAGAGAGGGAGCCGTGTTAGTCTAGATCAGCAAAACAAACAAGGAGTCCTGGGGCACTTTAAAAGACTAACACATTTATTGATGGCATGAGTTTTCATGGGAGAAACTCCCACTTCGTCAGATGCTTTGTCCCTTAGACTTGACCATGAGAGGTTTGTTTGCCTAGCCCTCAGTGGGAGCATCTGGGGCTGAGTTTTTCTCAGCATCCAGGCTTGTGGAGCCATTTTGCCAAATTATGATTTTCTTCCTGTGACTTATATCCAGATTCTGCTCCTCGAGGCTGCAGACCACACGCCCCCTTCAGAGAATGACTTGCCAATCCCCCGGACAACAGCCACGTGGTTTGACGACTTGCTCCCAGATGCTATCCCTTTGGTGAATCCTGGGACGGTGTTGAGGAAGCCGGTGGGATCAGCGGGTAAGTGTAAACCCAGGCATTCGCTCACACAGCGTTCAGGGATGTCAGAGTCCCAGTACAAATCCAAAGGAGAGTTATGCGCTAACTAAGGGTAAGCTGCTTCAGTGCAATTTGGTGTTTAAAACTACCTTGGGTTTGAACACATCCACACCTGGCAGTGAACGGTTTCCAGTTGTGTCCAGCTATCTGGTAGGAGAGTGGGAGTTCTGGGAGAAGTGTTTAGATAGGCTACATCTTTTGTGTGTGTAACTTGCATCCATGAGATCGTGCCCAGATTTTTAAGCCTGCAGGGAACTGCAAGTACCAAGCTCAAGATTTGGCCTCCAGTTACCTCAGGGCAGTTACAAACAGGGTTTGGCCCCAGTCCTCAGATTTGTGTCTTCAGTTACCTTTGCACCACCAGCAAAGCAGTCCGAGCTTCCTTCAGCCTAAAATACACATAAGAAAAGAGAGACAATGTAAACAAACGCCCCAGAGATGCAATTTCATAATCTGTCTGACTGGTAGAGCTGGAATAGAACCAGTGATGTTTTGATCTAGAGCCACACTTCTCCAAAGGTGGAGGCTGTTCAGATCTGGGAGTCTGATTTGGTCTGCCGGGGCTGTGAGGGCCATCTGTGAATCTTATGAGTGAGGGGTTTGCTTCAGGACTCTGTTAGGTTCTGAGCACAGATCTGGCACTCACACTCAGAAGGGTTTCCAAGGGTGCGTATCCACTTGTTACTCCATTGCAACTGTGAATCTGTCGGCACAGTTTAGGCAGCTTGCCTGTGCAATACGGTTCTGCAGACTGTATCATTTCTCCTTTCTGAAAGGAGTGTTGCTAGGGTCCCCTTTTAATTCCCCATTTCAAAGCCATCCTTCCAGCCAGAGGGAGCTGGATGTGACTTGCTCCTCCAAGGCCATTATTGTTATATGAAGTCAGAAGTTTTTGGTGCATGTCTCTCCATGCTTCTCATCCTCTCTGGAAGAACAGCCGCATCCCAGGAAGAAAGCGGCCAACCTCAGAAAAGCATTCCAGCTCCATTTTGCCAGTCTTAATAGTCTGTTCTTAAGTTCTCTGTTTGTGTTGGCTCAAACCTTCACCAAGGGCTGACTCCTGGTTCATTGAGGCTAAACTCCCCTTAGGATCAGTAAGAAGTCCTGTGTCTTGTAATGAAAATGTTTACATCCAATGGATGTGGATTTTCTTCGAAACATTCCTGAAAAATCTAGAGACCCTGCGGGTACTGTAGAGCAGACATTTAATGCTCGTCTGTCTATTCTTTTCAGAACGTAGCATTTCTCTGGCAGTGAGCCCTGGAGCAGGGGGTATTGATTGTATTAACAGGAAAGATTTTCTGTTCATGACAAATCAGTGGCACTATGCATTATATTTTTTAAATGGGCCATAGACAGATTTGGGCTGCTCTCTGATCCCTCCTGTGGTGTGCAAAAAAAGTTACAACAAATCTACAGCTCAGTCATCTTGGCTAGACAAATCACCTAGCCTTGTATTTCTTTGACCTTGGCATGCTCACTCCAAGATCCTCACTTTCGGCTTCCAAGGCCCTGTCTCACAGTTGCTTTCCCGGCTCCCAGCATTCTTCTTTATCTTCCACGGGGCCTAATGCTGTTTTCTGTTTTGCTTGTTAGTCAGAACAGTTTATTATGGCAGCCCTTCACGCATGCAGCGGACTTGGAGCAGGGAGAGAGCCAAGGCAGACCAGATGTGATCCTCATTTATAATTTGACAAGATGCCACGATATGGAAGGAAACGTCCTAATGATATGTTCTGCGAGTATTTTCAGCACGAAAGCTATGGTTGCCAATAACCGAATTAAAGCAGTGATTCCCCAAGCATCCATTATGTGCTCATTCCATCTTCCCCATGTCATTTATTTTTGCTGTGGGGGTCTTTCTGCACTTGCACTTCATCTCCACAGTGTTGGTCTAGGAGCAAGGTTGAAGACTCCATCCGTCTCATATAAATTCCTTTACTCCTTTTCAGGGGTCCATGGGCACAACATTTTTCTTTGTGCTTACGGTGTTGGAAAATTACTTCCTACCTAGATGATGGCCATTGTTCCAAGAGTGGTTCCCATTAGAAGTGGGTTTGAGTTAGAAGCTTTGAATGGTGGGAATGGTTCAGAATGACCGTATAGCTTTGATTGGCTGAGGCCTTTCCAGGCTAAGATCCAGAAAAACTTGCTACTGTGGACTAGGATTGATGTTCCTTCCCTGAGTGACAGGAGTTAGAATAGACGATCATTTAAAAGCAATTAAAACTGTTGAGACAGCTGCATCGCTGGCTTTTATGATCAGCTTGTTAATTAATAGGCATGTATTTTACTCAGAATTTTAAAAAAGGCTCAGACTTCAGCCAGTAGGCGATGGCGTGTATTTCCTCTCTACTCTCCTGCTCTTTTAATTAGAGCCTAAAGGAGGCAGCGCAGTTAGTGCCACAGAGGAAGTGATGGGTGTATCTATTTTTCCTCTTTCAAATCATGCAGTGTTCATTTCTGTAAGTATGATGCCTCCAGGTATGCAGAACAGATCCTGAGCGTCAGATGAAAATCATCTTGTAATGTGGGGAGTGGGATGGGGCGAAATAATAATCTATTTCCATTTCCACTGTATTACGGATATCTAGAAACCACAACTGAGATCAGGGCACTGTTGAGGTAGGCACTGTACAAACACCTAGTGAGAGACGGTTTCTGCCCCCAAAGCGTTTCCCATCTAACTAGAAAATCCAGATAAAGGATGGGAAAGAGAAGAGGCACCGTGTTGGCCAAGGTCACATGGCAGAGCCATGAGTAGAACCCAGGTTCTCTGCGTCCTAGTCTGGTGCCTAGCCATTACGCCTCCGCGTTCCTCTGCCTCTCCTTTCTCTGGTTTTCTGGATTTGCAGTATATACGCTGAGCCAGATCCTCCACTGGTGTAAATCAGCATAGCTCCTTTGGCTTCAAGACCAAAGATTTTGGTAGAGCTTTACTGACTTACGCTAGCTAAGGACCCAACCCACCAGTTTAGGTTTTGCTTTTCCTGTTTCCTTCTGCATTTCTCTTTTGAGCTGGAGACACCATTTGTCACCAGCATGAGTATTTGTCTAACACATTACTCAGTGTTCAGCTCTTGGTCCTTCCGTTAGCACTTTGTACCTGCAGGGTACAAGTGCCATCTCCTTTAAATCGCATCTGTAACAGCATGACTGAGGCTGTCAGCAGCAAATGATTGCTCTTAGTCTGCAGAAGTTAGCAAGATCGAATTATAATGGTTGAACCTGATGATTGAGGGCGTTTTACGTGACCAAGGGACTGTTTTGACCCAAGCTCAGTATGTCGTGCCTGAAAAGTCAATATTTATTGCTCGCTCTGCATGGGAAAGAATTCTTAGTGACAAAAATTCATTGTGCGTCTGTCACTAGTGGCTTTATACAGTGTCCTGTGTGGGTGGCTTTGTTTTCTAAAAGGGGCCATTGCTCACCTGCCTGAGTTTACCAAACGCATCTTCTTGTCACGTTAAATGAATTCCATGCCCGATCTATGGTGCTGGACCTGTTAGACACTATTTATCCATAGAACAAAGCCTTTTCAAGCTTTTCTTCTATTTGAGCATTGTATTTTCCATTCATGACATTTGCAAGTAAAGCTGGGCCAGAATCAGGACTCCAAATCTGAACATTCAGAACTAAACTTCCCCCAAACCCTGTGGCTTGGATCTAGCTCTAGCTCTGATTCCGAGTTCTCTAAAGCCCTTGGTAGCACGGATCTAGGAGTCAGGCATTCCGAGTTCTTCTAACCCTGCCCCTGACGCTGATTTGCTCAGTGCCCTTTGGCAAGTCATTTAACTTCATTGTAGTATCTGACATAGGTGCCGGGTGGATCCATGTCATGTTGATATTAGGCTTGCATGGGACTAAAAGCTGAGTTTCCGTTAAGCAGGCTCCGGAGGGAGCGTGGACATCTGGAAACCCTGCTCTGTAGGTGTACTGGTTTGGGAAGGGGGCTGCTACCAGCTCAGATCAGCACAAGGATGGAGGCTCTGGCCATGATCTGCTGAGAAGCCCAGATGCTGCTGTGTGCAGCATGTGATCTGTGTCAGGAACTGTCCTGCTGGTTTGCTGGTAGGCTGGCGTTTGTGGGGTCAGCACCACTCACCTACTCCAAACAAACATTTGCAGGGCTTCCAGGACAGATTGGGCCCCCAGGCCCAATTGGACCAGTTGGACTTCCAGGACCACCAGGACCAAAAGGCGACAGGGGGCAAACTGGCGAGAGAGGACCACCAGGTGAGTTTGAGGGGAGCTGTGCTAGGAAGCTTCTCTTGCTCTGGGTAAACTCATCTGGACATAAAGGGCCTGATGACACGAGGGGCTGAGGATGTTTAGTTTGCACTGAATCAGCTTCCATTGGTCAATAGGTGCTGAGGGCTCTCAGGCCCAGGCCCAAGGTTTTAAATTAACGTTGACCCCCCTCTTAGCTGATGCATGTAGCTACAGAGTGATTATTCTGGGATGCCAGTAGCAGATGTAAATCCAGTCTCTGTCCAGCTGTTTAACTCTTGCTGTGTCCCATTAAAGGAGAGTGTAGGGAAGAATTTTGCTTTTCACATCGGGGACATGAAGAAATCAGATGGTTAATATCAAAACAATAATGCCATCTACATTTAAAAAAAAAAAAAAAAAAAAAAGTTATAGATGGGAGCGCTGTCTCCTGAGTAGTACCCATTCCTGAGCTGGCTGACTCAGTGCATCCCCAGAATGTTACTACATCTTGTAATGGAGACAGTGCCAGATAAAAGCTGCTGGACAAGTGGCCTTTGCGTTTCAGATGTACTGACTAACACTGCTTCATAAATCTCCATGCCAGGGAGATGTTCGAAACCTGGAGCGTGCCTTAAATGCGAGTGTGGCCTCAGACATCTTGGTGTTTGCTGTGGTCTTGAAAATGGCTACGGTCTGATCAGGGATGTCTGACTTTGGTTTCTCAGACTATGAAACAAGGAAGTCCTCCAGCCCTAAGAAAGCAGCATTAATCTGCCCATTGCACGCTGGGGTTTCGGAGATGTTGGAGGGCTTACTCAAAATAACACCTGGCACTGCTTCACTGCCTTCCAGCCAAGGAATTCAAACCCCCCGCTCCCCTGTGAAGAGGTGCAGGAGGAGAGCTGTGCAGAATGCTAGCTTTGTGCAGACCCTCTGCAGCGGTGAATTTCATCCTTAAATTGTGAAACCACACAGCACCCTTGAGCCAGCCAAGGATCCTTCTGATCTCTGCTTTACAGATGAGCAAACAGATGCAAAGTAGGCTCGACCTCTGATTTTCCATATTGGGGCACCTAGAAAAGTGAGCTAAGTTATAGATGTGATGAATGCCCGTGCCTCCAACTCAGGGCAGGACTCTACTTGTGGTCATTGTTGGGTCCCTGATGAGATGTGTAGCCATGTGAAAAGGGTTTTATTTCACTTTACATGTGTGGTTCTGAGACAAAACTATTGCTTTCTATTTTTTCTGTCTGACTTGCGTGCTCTCCCACGCACACCCCTGCACAATGCAGGCCACCCACCCCCTCCTGCAATAAACCTCTAACCTATGACAAAGCTATTACTCAGATTATGATGTAAAGACTTCAAGGTACAGAGAATCGATCAGCAATTGAGTCGTACCCCATGCTACAGAGGAAGGTGAAAAAACCCCAAAGTCTCTGCCAATCTGCTCTGGGGGAGAATTCCTATCCGACCTCAATATGGCGATCAGTTAAACATTGAGCATGTGGGCAAGACTAACCATGCCCAGCCAAGAAGGAATTCTCTACAATAACTCAGAACCCAGCTGAGTAACTTAAATGAGTAAATAGGTCTGAGAGAAAATTTTACACCAAAACGGTCAGTGAATTTTTTTGACCTTGGAGTTTTTGTCCAAACAGGTGTTTTTTGCCAAAAATGTCTTTTCTGAAGAAAATATTGATTTTTCACTGAACGGTCAAACATCCAGAAACTGGAAATATTTGGACTGAAACCAAACATTTTCAGTATCCAAATTTCTATGAAAAATAAAAATTAAAAAAAAACATTTTTTGAACCAGCTCTGTTCATAACTGCCTGTTTTTAGCTTTGACTTGATAGAAATCAATGTGTGAAGGGCTCAGCCTAAGACTAGAATTTGGGCACTGCATTGGTTTGCTCTGGGAAAACCATTTAACCCTTCTGTGCCTGAGTTTCTCCATCTGTAAAAAGAGGGAATAATGGTGCGGCCTTAGCTGCCTCCTTCTAGCGAAGTTGAATATTTCCGAAGGTTTGCGTGGTTCTCTGAAAAGGGAAGCTGCGACGTATTTCTCGTAATATTGACCCATTGTGTGACCCATTCCGCACTGAATAGCAGCGGATTCTAGGGATGTTTTACATCATGGTGCGCTTCATCCCTCACCAGCAGCAGAAGCCCAGAACATTCTGTCCCCCAAGAGCAGAAACTTTTCCTTTTAGTGGGATTTTTGCCCATTAAGGGTGGTGAAGTGCCACAAGCTTCCCCCTACGGCCTGAGCCCCGCACCTGAATCCCAGGGTGGAGGGATACTGGTCACAGCCTTTCTGATAGCCCCTGCTCTTGGGCAACTCCACTTCTAGAGCTAAATTCTTTCCAGCAGCTTGGGGAAGTTTGCAATGACACCTTGCTCCTAGTGCCTGTTACTGCCGCCACGACTTCGGAGAAATCTCTTCTTATTTCTTTGCAGGGCTTCTGGGACCACAAGGACCAAGAGGACTTCCAGGAGAAACTGGGATCCCAGGACCCCCGGGACCTCCGGGGCCACCTGCCAGCCCAGGCCTTCCGCTGGCTGTCCAACAGGGAGTTCTCTACTCACTGCAGCCCACAGCTGAAAAAGAAGGTAAGTCTACTTCAGTATCCAAATCTTGGGTGCATCTTTAGAGTGACAGGCTGGTAGCCTGGGCAGAGGAAATCGAGCATTTTTCTCTATCACCCTGCCTAGGGCCACCATATCCCAGCTTTCACTGGAAGAGACCATATGACTCTCTTAAAGGTTCTCCTGGCTCTTTAAACAGAGCAACACGTTTTGGGGCGATTG
Source organism: Pelusios castaneus (assembly GCA_007922175.1). Classification (NCBI taxonomy): domain Eukaryota; kingdom Metazoa; phylum Chordata; order Testudines; family Pelomedusidae; genus Pelusios; species Pelusios castaneus. Next base: position 295,796 of record ML685956.1, read on the forward strand.
TCCCGTCTATCCCTGGTGTTGAACCTGAAGTCTTCATTCAGTTGGTACTTGAGTTTTGATTAAGAAGCGGGGTAGTTTATGGGACTGGCCTTATGGGGGAGGGTTATGGTTCCTAGCGTCTCTGGGACCATTCTCTCACAATGCTAGTTGCGACTCAGGCAACCTGCGTTCCTAGTCAGTAGCCTTATGCAAGTCGCTTGATCTCAGGTTAGCCCCTTTTTATGGGTGGGGAAAGATCTCCTTTGTGACCACGGTGTCAGAACTGACACTGCTTTTCTCCTTTCTTCCAATCTTCTCAGTCACGGAGAGGGAAACCTTCCTGTTTGAACCACAATCCTTGGAGCCAAATTCTGCTTTAAAATACACTTTAGAATCTTAGTGGGGTACCTGGGATAATGGAAAGCAGGAGTCAAGCCTCTGGTTTACAAATCAGAGCTGATGTAACTCGGCTTAAAACAAAGGCGCACAATAAATAGATGGTTTACCGCCCCCTACTCCCACACCTGTCTGTCCTGCCACTTGCTTCATAGAGCATGTATTATCACGAATGCTTTCTAAAAGATGTATTATAGTTCAAACAGGAATTAATTCAGGAAAATCTTACAGCCTGTGTTATACAGGTCAGAGTATATGATCCCAATGGCTTCATCTGGCTTTATAAAGTGAATCGATAAACCCTGGCATCTACGTACTGCAGAGAATTAAAAAGCCTCACAGCCCAGAACAGGAATGTTTTGCTCCTTCCTTTCCTAGAGGTAGAGGGGCGTGGGTTTTTTAAAATGGTAATTCACCAGCTTTGTGAAGGGCATGGGAAGGCCTGCTAGAAAAGGTGCATTTTACACACCAGTCTGCACGCAGTCAGGTTTGGGCTTCATCTGATCACGACTGGTGGGGAGTTGTTTCCAGGACCCAGTAGTGGTACAGAAACGTAGCGATATCATCTTGGCTAGTAAACAGTTGAAGAACACAAATACATTATCCACCCTACCCCTAAACTGTATCAGCTGCCCTATTCGCCTCTAGCTTCAGAGTCAAATTATTGGAATTACAGCCGGAGGATTAGCAAGTGTCTGTGTCTGATAACGAGCTATGGATTTCCTTCCTCTCCGTCTGCCTCCCACTTCACACTCCTTTTCCTGAAGGAGAGTGGATATATTTTTAATTTGTTAAAGATTTGAGCAGTACTGCTCTGTTAAATTATTTAGAGTGTTATAGGGAGGATTAAATTAATTGTGGTTCAATACCCAAGCTCTTAACAAAATGGAGTGAGTGTATGACTGTTTTCACCATCACCAGGAGACTTTCTATTACATTCCCCCGACTTCTTAGAGGCTCATACCAATGCTTGTGTATTGATGGAATAGTAACATGGTGCACTTCCAGAGAGCCTTCCTCCCAATGGCTCCCAAAGCACTTTGAAAATGAAACAGATAGAGGCACTGAAACGCAGCCTATTCTTACAGGGCAGCAATCAGCCAGCTTGAAAGAGGGGCAGGGAGGGGGGAAAAAATTGACAACCTGATATACTTGTGGACAACGCCAGCTTTTGCTTAGTATCCGTGAAAAGCAGCCAGGACCTTAGTCTCATGATCAAGGCAGACTGCACGGGTCCCAATTTCTCTGCACTGGAAGAATGATTTCACCCAGTCACTCCTGGAAAGCTATATGTTTCAAAGCTGAGGCCTAACCCTGTGTTTAATGAGCCCAGATGGGACTTGGCCATTGACTTCGAATTGACACAGGATGCTTAGCCCATTGAGCAATTCCCCTTGAATTGAAGATCAGGCCACTTCATTTTAAAAAGCTACAAAATCCTACTAATAGGAGTGTTTTGATCAGACAGAAGAATGGCAATTTTAAAATCAAGATTGGATGCTTTCTTAAAAGGTAGCTCAACCAGGAATTTTTCTCTGGCTTCTCTTATACAGTAGATTAGATGATCAGAGCAGTTCCTTCTGGCTTTGCAACTATGAACAGGTTACTTAAGACTGATTTATGATAGTCTGTAGGCCTAACCTGAATCCTTGGGGAACTGAGTGGAGGAGGTCTTGAGGGAGCACCAACCTAGTCAGGGTAGGAGAACCTGAACAAGAGACCATAGCCTGTTTCACATAGTGCAGACGCAGTAAGTCTTGAAGATTTGCTTCTATTGACTTCATGTCTTGGTCCCCCAATACCACAATCCCTGCCTCCATCCCTGAGAATCTTTAAAGGAAAATGGTTACTTCCCTCACACTCCCCTGCTTTGTGGGTTTTTGATGGGGATAACTTGTGAAATTGTGCGTCCTCTCAACCAGATGAAATGTGAGAGACAGGAACTTGGATGAGATTGGCAAGCATCGTGGCATGCTGCTGACTCCTGTTAGATTCACATTCAGGGTACACATTGGTCTAGTTTCCACATGTTAATAACAGTGAAAATCAATCCTGTGTATGGCCTGTCAAGATTTCAACCCAGTGGTGAAATCCTGGCTCTCCTTATATTAATAGGGGAGACTCTCACCTAGATTTGTAGATGCAGAGACTGATGCCAAGTGTTTTGGGGTTAGGGTCTGGATCAGATATAGACCAAATGTGCCTTGTCTAGATTTTTGTAAAAAAAAGAGTCCTGTGGCACTTTTAAAGACTAACAGATTTATTTATCGCATGAGCTTTCATGGGAGAAAATCCGACTTCAGACGCGTTAAAGATGGGAAGTCGGATTTTCTCCCATGAAAGCTCATGCGATAAATAAATCTGTTAGTCTTTAAAAGTGCCACAGGACTCGGTTGTTTTTCTGCAATAGACTAACACGGCTACCCTCTGGAACCAGATTTTTATAGAGTTCCGTCATTTTAGTAAGTGCTAAGCCCATAACCATTCCTACTTTCTACTACTTCTGGTCATTAATATAAGACTCGCTAATATAGGCATGATGCGCTTACTGCTATATTGAAATCATCCTCCTATGTGCTTTGCCCTTTTACTCTTCTTGGCTGATTTGTGCTGCTGTGGGTGGTGGAAAGAGAATTCTCAACAGCCAGTAAAAGCTCGTGCTCTAAATCCCAGTTAGGGTTTGATTTTTTTATTTATTTTTTTAAATTTTTTTACTGGAGCACATCTGAAAACCCTAAGATCCCAGCTGCTGACAGCAGGGGGAAGCCTAACCCAGCTAATAAGCTTGTGTACCCAACAATTATGTAAGAAAGCTGCATCCGATTATTATTGAGCACTGTTTGGTTCTGCCTGATGGTGGTTAATGTCAGCGTTTTATTAATCATAAGTTCCTGTTGGCAGCATTTATCAGGAGACAGAAGCCAAAAGAGGGGGAGACAAACATTTTCTCACAGTTTCACTGCACTGTGGTAGAGAAATTGGTCCCAGTTGTCTGTCTCTCTCCAGCTCAGGTAGCAGACAGAAATTAGGACAGGATTACTTCATTTCCGTCCTGTCCCAACAAATCAAGTCTTTAATGGGGGAATTTATGCTTAACATAGAATCATTTAGGGATGGGCCAGATTCTAAACAATACCTGGTATTGCCTCCGTGCCTGTAAGTAAATGGGCTACTTAGTCTCTGGCACTTAAAGAGGAGGGAAACATTATCCTAGCACCTATCAACATGTCCAGGCAATCTTGTATGGGAAAAGAGAGAAGGGAATATCTCGTTCTTATTATAGTGTTGTACTCACATCCCGTCAATTGCTTTCAGACATAAGCCTCATCAGTGCCATTTTACAGATGGGGAAACTGAGATACAGAGCAAGGAAGTGACTTGTCAAAGGTCAAACCAGCAGGTCAGTGGGCAAAGTAGATAACAAAACCCAGATCTGTTGGGTCCCTATCCGGTGCTTGACCCACTGGGCTTTCTGAAAAGAGTGAAGACGGGGAGAGAATGGAGCAGATGGATAAGAGAAAACTGGGGGGCAGGACTGGGGAGAGGGAGACCAGAAAAATGCTTAGCATTTAGAAAACTTCCAGTGGCTGTAGATGTTGTACACATCCAAGTACCAGGGATGCCCATGGTTACTACACAAGTGGACTAGCTTCCTGGCCTCGAAGGACAGATTTCAGTCTGTTTTAAGTCTCTATCTCCCCTAGCGCGCCCCCCCTCCCCACACACACACACACTTCTACCTTGCTCAGATTTAGTCCTGCCCATATTGAAAGGTTGCCTCATTAGAGCACTTTGGGGCAAACAGGGAGATCTGGAGCAACTTCTACACCAGGGTTTTTAAATGGGAAAGATACGTGTGGCTAAAGGCCTCATTTGGCCTGTTCTGTTGACAAACCAGGGGAGCTGGAATTGGTGCCAGCAGTTCTGTGAGAGCCATGTAGGAGGGACGGGATCCTCCATCCCCTTGCTGTTGAATGACATTGCAGCTATTCTGTGGCTGCTACTCATCCTGAGCTGCAATAACCCTGAGCGTGGTCTTTGCCCCCAATGTTAGCGAGGTGGAAAAACCAGAAGATCTGGGTAGCAGCTGGACCTCCCCGCTTGACCTGCTGCTTTGTGGGAAGATGGAGGGAATGCAAGGGCTGGAGTGTGGACTCCTCAAATCCCACCCCACATATGGTGGACGTGCACGAGGTGTTTGTAATTGGAGCTGCCCGTGACAATGGAGGAAAGAGGCAGGGTTTGCTCCCTACATTGTGCTGGCCAGTACTTTGTGAGTTTTCCATGACTGTGGAAGGAACAGTAATAGTCTTCCCCTTCCTGCCCCAGCTGCCCAAATGCAGAGCTATTGAGTGTGAGGACTCCAGAGGAAAGTTCCCCCCACCCCCACCCAGCATCTCACAATCACAGAAGTACCTTTGATAAATAAGGTGGAGTCTCATTGATCTAATGTCAGGATGGGTGGATTTGTGAGGAGTAACTGTTTGTCATGATGGTAATGTTCTCTTTGGCTGGAAGTTTCTGTAACATGAGTGCCCAACCCTCAGAAATAATTAAATCCCATTAGTTTGCAACCAGACTAGAGCCTTCT
>ML685956.1:300861-413638 GCA_007922175.1 Pelusios castaneus
CCCCCCCCCCCCCCCCCCCCCGCTGCTTGGGGGAAAAAAATCGGCTAATGCATTCTTTGCTGTTCGATGCTCATTTTCTGACCCCATCTCACTCACAAGCGGTGATGGATTTTGACATGGTCAAATAAAACTCAGATTAATTGGATTACACACTTCACTTAGGTACCTTTCTCTCTCAATATGAAAGCATTCTCAGGCATTTTGTTTCAGGGCCACAAAGAAGGAAAGATGTCTGCTCTCAAAAACAATGGTCAAGGAAATACCTGTTTGAGTTCAGCCTTGATGTGGTTGGCTTTGCCCCAGAAGAGACCTGAGCTCAGTTACTCCTTGGAGTCCATTGTAGAGATGCACTGTCCCTGGGGACATAACCTACAGCTATTTACTAGCATTGCATAGCATGTGCCATCTTGGATCAAACCACTGATCTTTCACCACTGTGTTATTCTACTTCTATCAGTGGCCACACTCATGGCTTCAGCCATAGGTAAAACTCCTCCATGTGTATACGGAGCTCACTTCTTTTCTTTTGGCAGTCTCTGGACTGAATTCTCTTGTTTTTTTTATGCTAGTGTTGTGTCGAGAACACCATCCTTGACCTTTAAATGGGTTGCTACATATTTATGTAAGTTTAACACAGTCAAATTTGCTGCTTTCTATCTAAAAAGAATCCCATCCCATGAGCTAAACTGCTCTAATGTCAAGATGGGTGGCTTCCACTCATGGGTGTAGTCGAGTGAACTAAAAAACGGGGGGAAATGGACCGATTGGAGGTTTGTGATCACAGGCATGAGGAAATGGGAGTCACTCTAGCTCTGGGGGATGGTAGCTAGGAAAAACCGTCTACAAAGCCAGATAACTGTGCCACACGGTCTCTGTTTACCAGGCTCTGGCAGAGCCCTAGGGCCGTGGAGTCTGCAGCAAAACTCAGTTCCTCTAAAGTGACAGACTGTAAGTAAACAAATGGAGGAAAGAAGGATGTAGTTTTCTTCACGCAGCGGCTAGCTCCTCTACCCCATTCCCCCCCCCCCCAAAAAGGAACTGCTGACGTGGCATTGCATGTAGTGTTTAATGGTATCATTGTTACATTTTTTTCTTGTCAAGTTACGACGCTGCGTGTCTCTCTCTTCTCATTCTGTCCTTCACCGCCCCTGCTTGTGAATCCAAAGGAAGGTCAAGAAAACACAGAACTGTTGATTATCCTTCAGGCCAACAACAAAGTGGGCAGAGGAATAAATTCCTGGAGCCATGGAATTGGCTAGGATCAAGTAGCTAGAGCCATGGACTGTGAATCCTGAATACCTGGCTTCTATTCAATGCTCTGAGACGCTGGGGCGGGTCACTTAATCTCTGTGCCTTAGTTTCCCCATCTTTAAAATTACATATTCTCTATAGCACTTTGATATCTTCTGGTGAAGCGTGAATTGGGCGCAGTACCGCTTTCTCGGCCCTGCAGCGTTCTGGGTGCCTCTGTCCCCCGTTGCTGCTTCTGGGGCCCACTGTGCCCAGGGCCACCTACTCTGCCATTCCCAGCATTTACTTGTACCGTGTGGGGGGTTCTGACGCTGGTTTAGATCTCCTGCCCCTGTTCCATGTGCTTGGGAGTGCATCAGGGTGGGAGATTTAAAATGGATTTGCTGCTTCCAAGCACGGCTTGGGGCACTGCTTGGCAAATTCGAGGCCCGTGACCCTCATGCCCAATGGCAGCGACACCCTTGAAGGAAACAGTGGAAGGTTGAAGAATAGGCACGTCTGACAGCCAGAGAGATTAAATACAAGCACGTTTGATCTAGAGCCATTCTGTGCACATGATGGCCTAATTCGTAGAGCCTCAGGTACCTGAAAGAATGAGATCATTGCCTTGACGCCTCCAGTAGAAAATCAGTTTTTTTTTAATTTTGCAATGAGCTTATGGATGAGTTCCTCTCAGAAACAATCAGGGAAATTGTTCTAATGGTCAGGATTCCATGTAATTAAGCACACCTTGGCCAACAGTCAGCTCAAGCTTTCAGACAGCCCAGTGTGAAATACTGATGGACTGGACGCTGCAGTTGATAATTTTTTGAAGCATTAATTCCTCTGCTCTTTAACACAGATGGAGAACCCCAGCTGGCTTCCACTATCATAGACACAATCCTGGCCGGCTTGCCAGGGCCACGTGGTGCACCGGGGCCTGTGGGGCCGCCAGGTAACAGACTTGGTAGAACTGGACAGCTTTAACGAGGGGAAATCAAACCAGAGTCTTCCCAGGTTGTGTGTATGAAATGTCTAGTGACACAGTCTACTCCGATGGCTCTTTGGACTAGAAGAGCCAAAACTTTGGAAAAGGGATATACATGGCTTCCGAGTGAGGGAGGTAGGAAGAAGGGTGTGTGTGTGTGTGTGTGTGTGTCCTCAGTAAGAGCTGAGCTGACACCGCCTGTGAAGAGGTATTTTATGGCAACTCCTCCATTCTGGCTGTAACTAAATACAAATCCCTTCCTGCATGCATGTATGCTGAGAGTGCAGGAGTGCGGATGCCACATCAATCCCAGCTGTCTTTTCACTCAGTATTGTACTCCTTCTCTCAGAAATCAGAGGTGCGGTAACCCACTTGGGCAGAGTTGCTTCGTGGATCTTGGCCTAAGATGTCTCTAAGGACCTAGAAAAAACAGTCATTTAAAAGGAGACAAATTTTGTTGTGTTCCTTACAGGTTATATTGTTTAAATTTTGGCTGTTGCTCTAATGTAGTTCTGGTACGTAGGGAAGTTATACATCAGAATGTGCATCTGACTCTCCTTTTGTTTGATGTCACTGCTTAAACCGTGTCCTGATGATCAAGTAAGATTTCTGCAATAATCAGGACTAATGAAAGGAAATGTGTGATTTTTAACTTGAGGTTCCTTCTTTCTAAATGTCTCTAAAACTGTCTCAGATTATGATTTTATCACCAGGACTCCCAGGCACTTCAGGACCCAAAGGGCTGCCTGGACCTATTGGAGTTCCTGGATCACAAGTAAGCGATTTCATCCTGTGAGTTGGCAGGGGTGGGGCTGGAGGGCGTGGGAGGAGGAGGAGGGAGATAAGGAGATGAGCATGGAGTTAAATGCAAAGCAACTTACCTCTGCAGAAAGGAGATAAAATGTTCAATTATAAGAGCCGAGTGGAAATGGCAAAATGCTTCCTTTTCTTGTTCTTAATCCAAACAAAACATTTGGATAGTTCCAGGCAAAATGTTTTGGACCAGGGCAATAAACTGCAACTAAGCATTTCATTTTGAGTCAGTTCAACGTTGACCCCTCTCTCACTGTGGGGCTGCATTGCCTCAGGGGAGCTTTCGTTTGGATGCTGGATGCTCCATTCTTACAATGCTGGGCTGACTGGCTAGACTAACCCATGATGCACCATGCAGCTCAGTGTGAGGGGAGACAGCATTTCATCATGGGATATGTAGTGTCTAGGGATGCTGGCCCCTATGGGACAATGAAGCCATCAGATATCTGAACTATTGCTCCCTTGAGGCAATACAGTAGCCAGCTCAGCAAGCCAAAGTATTTTGATGTGGGTTGATCGTGGCTGAATCAAAATATTTCATCTCATTTTTTTCAGACCGGAAACTTAAAAAGCTTTGGGGGGGAGGAGACGAATTTTTTTCTCCAAACTGCATTTTCAGCCAGAAAGCATATGATAGAAAACTTCATGATCAGCTTTATTAATTATATGTGGATAAGAAAAGATTCTTTATAATTGGATAGATCATGCCTTTTGACAAAGCCCCTCACAAGAGGTTATATGGAAAACTAAAGAAAGGGTTAAATCTGTTCATGAATTGAAAATTGGCGAAAGGAAACGTAAGTGGTGCTGAATGGCTGACTAGTCCAAGTGGTAATTGGGAAACCCAGGATACTGATCTTTGGCACAGTGCTACACAATGTGTAGTGCAAGTGTCAATCCAAGGCCATAAAAACATGGAGAAAAGGGCATTAAGAAAACTGGCGAGAGATGTAAGGTAAGTGATTGATGTTGCAGGACATTAACCTTGATTCTGATAAGGAGCGGTTTGTTGCAGGGATTGGAGAAATGGGATTTTGCTGATTGTTTGCTAATTACATGAAGGAAGAAATGGACATCAAGTTGGCGATCTTTGCCAACAATGCAGAATTGTTTCAATTATCAAATGCTACAGAGGACTGTGGGAAATTTTAGATGGCTATAAACACACTGGGAGATCTGGCCACAAATGACAGATGCAATTGAAGATGATTAATGCACCAGGGGAAAACAAACAGAAGCGTGTCTTAAACTCTGGCCTCTGAACATGCAAGATGTACATAAGCAGGAAAAAAGCCTAAGTCGTCATGGTGGGCATCTTGTGAAGATAAACCAAAACCTCAGCTGATAGAAACTTGACTAACATTGTCTTTGGTGGGACAATGCTGATTTCCCTCACCTCAGTCCCATCTTTCCTAACTACAGAAGTGCAGCCTGGGACCTTTTTAAGAAGTGCTGATGTAATGTTAAGGTTGGAAATCTAAATGCTCAACAGTCAAACATGCCTTAGGTTGCCCATCTGTTCTTTGCATTAGCAGCGTCTTAAGTACACCGCCAGCTTGGCTACATGAAAAAACTGATACATTAGCAAAAACTTTCACACACATTGTCCAAAGAATCCTGCCCCCATTGCACATCTTTGCATATGCCTCAGAAACTGCCTCCATATATATATAATGCTGCTGCTTCTCCCATTTTTTTTTCTCCCACAAGATCTCAAATTTCAAGAGGAAATGGGAGAACTAGATCATTGATCATATTTTTTTGTTTCATACATATCAAAAGACTAGACTATTTAGTTTCCTATTAAGAAATAAATGAGTATTTCACCCTGTTTAATTATGTACTTCCTTAGACAGGTGACTAATGAAGGCCCAGTCACACATTGTCTGATTTTTATACGTGATGGGAGTGTGCCTCACTGCATGCAATATTAGACTCCCCAAGGTGGTTTGATTTTCCAGAAAATGCTGAACACTTCTAACCTCTCATAACTGGGTCCCTTTTGAGGCCTTTCAATTTGTGCATCCAAAATCAATAATCACATATGACAGTCTCAGAGTATCTCTTTTAATTGGTTAGCTTCAAATTACCATCTTCCTTTAAATTCTGAAGGATACTTAAACCTCTGAAAGCTTTGCACTGTCCTAGAAAAGCTTGTGTCAAAGGCCAGTTCGAAGGTATGAAAGCATCTCAGCAGGATGGCCATACCTAAGATTTAATTGGATTGTGCATTTGAAACCATTTTGATGAGGTTCACTCACCCCAATAAACGATTTTCAGATTAAGCCCAATGTGTTCTAATACTTTTGGTCCCTGAGTTGAATAAATCTCAAGACTTCTGGTAATTAAACTTCTTGCAGATTCTCATCCTCACCCTTTAACCACAGAACAAAGTCATGCTAACTTTGTAACCGAGGTAGGAAAAGAAGAATGGTTTGTTTGTAATCCGAGTTTCTGTCCTCCAAATCTCCATAATTATGTGTGAGGGGTTGGCACCCACCTTCATGACTTCAAGTTTTTTAGTGACTGTTGCTAACAAGATCTAAAGACACATTGGTCGATCAGTCTTGTGCATAGAAACCTGTACATGGCAAAGTAAGAACCCAGCCCTGTAAAAGTATCTCAGGCCTAACTTACCACGGTATTTAAGCTTCCATGCCCACTCGGTCGTTGGCCTTCTGCAGAGGCTGACAGCAAGGAAGCTAGTGATGACCACTCTGTGCACTCTGGTCCACCATGGACTGGACTGAGCCCACTATCTGTTTCAAAGAGAGCTTGCTGAAAAGCTATGAGCCCTAAGCCCTGTGTGAACCAGTAACCTAGAGATGGATCCCATTTTTCCTAGCCATTGATCTCTCTTCGTCCGCCTTCCTCAACCTCAGCAAATATATCGCTGCGTATCTGTTTGTGCACAATATTACACTGGGGCAGAATGGCAGGGAGGAGGGCTTTGAATGAGCTTGTAAATTTATGCCGGGGATGGTATGAGGAAACTGTCTACAACGGCCTACAGCTGCTAGCAAATATCCCCAACAGCTGGTGATAGGGAAGGCCCTGAATTACTACAGATAATTTTTTCCCCAAGTGTCTGGCGAAAGGTTCTTGCCAAAGTGCTCAGGGTCCAGCTTACCATATTTGGGATTGGGAAAGAATGTTACCTGAGTCATGTCAGAGACCCTGGGGGGTTGGGTTGGGTTGGGTTTTTTTGCCTTCCTCTGCAGCATGGGGCATGCATCACTTTTAGGTAAATGGTAGATTCTCTATAACTTGAAGTCTTTTAAATCATGATTTGAGGATTTCAGTTAGAGGTTATGGCTCTGTTACAGGAGTGGGTGGGCAAGGTTCTGTAGCCAGCAACATGCAGGAGGTCAGACTAGATGATCCTGATGATCTCTTCTGGCTTTAATGTCTGAGATGCTGTCATTTGTCCGTTACCATCATGCACTATTTTTTGTGGGAGTCTGGTTCCTCTGTTTAGCATCTGAAGCAAGCACATGTTCTTCAATTATTTTAAATGTGCTTGTTCTATGACAACCCAGCAGGTGTTGAAGTTCCTGGCAGATTGCTGTATGCTAACACTACCTTGCGCCCAGACTCCTCTCCATCCGTTAGATTCAGCTGCTTTGGAATGAAAACCCAACATTTAAAAAAAAAAAAAAAAAAAAAAAAAAAAATCCCTTTTCCAGTTAACTCTTTGATTGATGGATGCCACTGCAGCTTCTGTGCTGTAGCTGAACTCTGACGTTCCTTCAAACTAGTGAGGTTCTGTTATAGTAACGTCTTTGTAAAGGCAAATTCCCTGACAATGTGCTTTGTTGAATGTAGCCAGTGGTAGACTTAGCAATTAAGATCAATGCTTTAGGGGTCTGAAATATAGACCAGTGAAATCAGTAGAGGAATCTGTCTGCTAGAATCACCAGCTATGGATCAAATATTCTCACTCCTCCCCCCCCGACTCTTTCTTATGAGCATATTGTTGAGAACGTGAGTATTGTGGAACACTGGGATTAAATTCTCCATGTGCAAGCTTCAGCAGGATATTGACAGCCTGTCACGTGGCCCTTGTAAGGAAATTGTGTGTCTGGATAACAAGGTCTGCAGCAGATGGTTTATGGAGTCAATGCAGTCTTAGAGGGAATCAAGGAAAAGATGCAATATAAAGAGCCTTCAGTGCACTTACAGACCTCTCAGCTGGAACCCACTGCATGTGTGCATATAATGGGTGATTATTTTATACATTAGATGCCTATTAGGAGCAACATATTGGTGCCGCCTTGCTTTGTTGCTCGTAAGCAGCTGTTGGTCTTATGGTGCCTGCTGACAATTTACAGTAAAGAAAGTTGTCCCGGGGGAATGTTGCTCATGAGCAGTGGATGCTCTTACAAGGTGTTGTTGCAAAGAAGTATCTACTGTAGCATGGCGTCTGAGCCCCAGTCACGGACCAGGATCTCTTGTGCTAGGCTCTTTTAGAAGTGCCTGTGTCTGCCACTTACAAACAAACTGAACTATAATGACAAGGTATTCATGCCTACATGGGGCTTGGAAGACAGAAAAAGTAGAGGGATAAATGGTCAGATTGCACAATAGAGAGAGGTAAATAAGGCACCCTGCAAAATCTACACTGATACCCAGACTCTCAATGTGTGAATGTTCAAAACGTCGTTGTAGAGATCACCAGTTGTATTGTGTGGTAAATGAAGAGTGACTGTAGCCATCTAGAACTGTGTGGAGTCATTTACACCTGTGTGTAAACGAGCTGTGTAAAATGCTGTCATCAATGCTTGGCCATGTATTTCCTGTGTGATCATAAGTCACTTTTCTCTGTTCCCATTCTGTACGGTGGGGAGAAGAGCGCTACTTTACCTCACTCTGGGGTTATGAGGATAAGGTGCCTTAAAAATATTGGATAGATGGACAAAGGCACATTTTACACTCGCATTGCCCAAGTGTAAGTGACTACACAGGCAGTGAGGCAGCAGAGAATTTAAAAACAGGTGGTTAGGCAAGATGGTCAATAAATGAGGATTATTGCAGACTTTGTTTACTGTTCCATTAAAAATATACGTAATGGAAACTAATTTCCTTTTGTCCTACATCTGCTCCCTAGGGTGTCCCAGGCTCTCCAGGACAGCCTGGGCCTAAAGGTTCCAAAGGAGATCGTGGGGAAAGGGTAAGTTAAAAACTTCTTTGTATATTAAGGTGCACAGCCAATTCTGGTCCAGCTCCTTAGCTGGTGAACATCAACATGTGTCCCTTGAAGTTAGTGTGCTATAACCATCTCTCTATAATATACATTTCCAGAGGGGGAGCCGTGTTAGTCTGTGTACAGCAAAAACAGCCAGAGTCCTGTGGCACCGTATAGACTAACAGATTATTTCGGGCATAAGTTTTCGTGGGCTCCAGCCCACTTCATCAGATGCATGAAGTAGAAACCACAGTTGAGAGGTGTGTATATATGCACATGCCAGGAGGGCAAGTGTTAGCAAAGTCAGTTCAGAGAGCAGATGGGGCCTATTCACACCAGGAGATCAAAAGGAGAGAATGTGTGAAGAGAACAATCGCTTTTCGTCATGTGCTAACCAGTCCAAGTCCCTATTCAGACCCAATCTGTTTTCTCTCTCTCTGTAATATAGACATTCTGAGTATTATGTAAGAATCAGTAAGGGAAACCATTGAACAGGCAGAGGGAACATGTTACTTTCTATGGGTGTAACATATCTCTGAAAGTTGGGAAGTAGTGAACGCTTACCCCATAATCCTGTACTTTCAACAGAACCACACCTACTATAAACACTTCAGCGCATAGTGTTTCTGGTGGTTTAGCTGACGAAGTTGTGGCCAGGAAAGGAAGAGAAGAACTCTTCTGAAGCAGGGTTAAAACATTTTCAGTGCTTTTATTTGAAGTTTTGTTGTATATCACTATCCTTGCTTATTTTGTCAAGGATTTGAAGTGCTAGTGCCCAAAATGCAGCAAGAGGAAGTTGCTGAGTTTATTTCCAAGGTGGCCAATGTTAGAAAGTACCCCCACACAGAAAAAGAAAAAAGATTGCGAGATCCTCTTCTCAGCAGCTTACCCAGCCTACTATCGAGGCAGACTAAAGAGGTTTAGAGGAACATTGGAACTTCTGGATGCGTCTACTAACCCAGTCTTCGAAACTCTTCAGGATTACCTGTCACTTACTGTGCCAGACGATGGCCTTTGGACCACTGCTGGCCTGTGGAATCCATTCTTTGAAGGCCTGTAGAATGAACTCTTTAAGAGCTCAGCATTGGAGGAATTGAAGTGATGCGAGACACTCCTAGAAAGGAGATAACATCCACTTTGTGGATGTTGAGAATGACAAAGTTACCACTGATAGAGTTTCCGGTATGTTCTGGAAAGGAAAGAAACTTGCCAAAACAGTTCAAGGCAAACTTCAGTGGGAGTCAGGTGGGTGCAGCCTTAGTATATTGCTTTCTTTCATAGAAGAATTACCTGTATATAGGGTTAGGTGGAGATGGAGTTCATTGGCTGCAAATCAGGTGAACAAATCACCCATCTCTGCCAAATTTCTCATTGTAAAGCATTTCTCTCTCATCCTTCCCCTTCTGTTTGCGTTTTCAGTCTGAAGGGCAGAACTGTGTGAGAGGGGGCTTTGGAAGACAAATACCAAATATAGTTGGATTAGTTTCACGTTAGCTTGGAGACTCTCCAAGGCCATGAGCATAACTAATGTCAGGTCTAACCTGCATCTCTCCAGATTTTGCACAAGGGCAACCGCAACTCAGAAACCAGGTCATGGAAGAGACGCTGAAAGCAAGTAAGACAGAGGTTGCTGTAAATTCAGATCCAGTTTGCAAATACTGCTGAACTCTATTAATGTTTATTTCAGCGATAATCACAGTGCTCTGTGTCTCAACCTATCGAACTTTGTACCACTAGGATTGATAAGAGCCCCTCTTTAACCATTTCTTTTTTTATAGGGCTTAATTTCATAGTTTATGCTGTTGCTAAATGTATTAGAGATGAAAGCTGGTTGAAAAATCTTCACTGGGATGGTTTTCTTGACACTGAAATATTTGACAAGAGGATGTCTTTTGGCGAAGTTTAATAAGAAAATATCTAAGATCCTTTCAGACTCATTTTATTTTGAAAATGTTGTAGTCAAAAATGACATCAAAACAAAACATTATCAAAACTTATCAGAATAGAAGATTCTAAAATGTTCATTTTGTGAGCTAGCTTGAAATTTCTATACTTTGTTTTGGAACAAAGACAGATTCAATATTTGTGAACTTCCTGTAGAATGGAAACTCTATTTTTCAACCAGCCTTGGTATAGATGAATGGCAAAGCAATAATTTATTGCTTTCAATGGCAGAAGAAAAGAACATTTCTATGGCACGGTATGGAGAAGGTAAATAGGGAAGTGTTGTTTACCCTGTCATACTGCATAAGAACTAAAGGGCACCGAATGAATTTAATAGCTAACAGTTTTAAAACAACAAAAGGAAGTACTTCACACAGTCCACAGTCAACCTGTGGAACTTGTTGCCAGGAGATGTTGTGTAGGTAAAAAAAAAATACACCTGGGTTCAAAAGAGAACTAGGTAAATTCATGGAGCTATTAGTGGTATCAGCCAAGATGGTCAATGACACAGCCCTGTGCTCCAGGTGTCTTTAAACCTAGGAGTGAGCTTGGATGATAGCGGGTAATCATTTCAAATTACCATGCTTTATTCATTCCTTGTCAAGCACCTAGCACTGGTCAGTCAGAAGACAGGATGTGGGGCTAGGAGGACAGTTGGTCTGAAGCAATGTGGCCATTCTTACATTCTTAGATTTTGCACACTCATACTCATGGTCTTTTGAAGTCAGACAATGAATAGATGCGTCTGGACGTTGTGCAGACTTTTTCCACATAGATGATATCTGCTAGCTCATGGTCATGAAGTCCTTGGCCACCCACTCCCACTCTGCATTTGACGTTTGTCAGTAGGGTGAAGTACATGCTGCCCCTTTCAGTTAAAAGTGGGTATCACACGGACGAAGTGCAGAGCCCATGTAAGATGAATGTCAGCAAGGGGCCCATCTTACCTGTCAATTTACGAGGATCAACTAGATGGCTTGATTTGTAGATTCCAGAGCTAGGCGGGTCCATTGTGGTCACCTAGTCTGACCTCATGTATAACACAGGCCATACAACTTCCCCAAAATCATTCCTACAGCAGATCTCATTAAAAAGACCCAATCTCAATTAAAAAATGGACAGTAATGGAGAATTCACAATAATCATTGAGAAATCGTTGCAACAGTGTACAGCCTACCACCTTAGGTCAGTGAATTGCTGATTGCTTGTACTTTGGCATGGGCCTGATTCTCCCAGTGCAGCAGGATCTAAACAGTATCATTTTGTTGGGAAGAGCTGGGCCTTGTTATATTTTCTCCTTCTCCTTTCTTGTTCCAAAATGGTTCTTCATATAAGAAACTAGTGAAAAAACAGTTGGGGGAAAAGTATCCACATTAAGATGCAGCTCTAGTTTTCTGGAAAACGCAAAAACCTACATTCAGTTGGAAGGTTCAGAGCAGCAAACAAAGGCTGTGGATATGGGGGATAGAGCAAGTCAGAACATGGAAATTGTATTCTACAGAATATTGGGAATGAAATGAAAGGGTTTCTTTCAATTTGCTTAAGCTTTTCAGGTTTTTTCTGAGAAAATAATTTTGAATCAATTTGAAATGAATCTAAATAAAAAAATTGGAGTGGGGTATTCCCTTCTTCCCCCTACCCCAACAGAGCCCATTTCCAGAGGGGAAAAAGAAAGAGAAAGGAGGAAAAAGCAGCCAAGGAAAGGTGGTGAGCGTGTGTGGAGAAGGAGACGTATGAAAGGGAGTTTTAAGGGGAAATCGTAACTAGGTATTAGAGATTCTTTTGTTCACTAGCTAAGGCTGAGTGGTGTTAGCCTATCCATTTTACTCTGTGGAGGAATGTTGTATTTGTGGGGAAAAGCCTCTAGGGCCAAATTTCTCCCTGCTTTAACTTAGCTGTCCTCTCTAAAGCTCAAGAGGATGCAAATCCATTTTACGAAAGGATAGTCCTGAGATCCTGCAATAAACTTCTCCAGATCTTAGAGGATTCAGAATTGCTGTTTGTGCTTTTTACCCCCATTTTACTGCCTGCTTGAATCCTGGAAGTGATAATGTTGAGAGAAAGGAACTAACCATGCGGTTGTTTTTTGTTAAGCAATTTTAACTCCACTTCTAAAATCACGTTTTGTTCTCACCAAATGGAAAAAAATGACACCTGCTTTATTTCCAACAGGGTCAAGCAGGTCTGACTGGAGAGAGGGGCAATAAGGGACTTCCTGTAAGTGTTGTACACGTGTACGTGTGTGTGTGTGTGTGTGTGTGTGTGCGCGAGATAGACAGGTGGGGGAGAGGGGAGGTATTGTCCAGCACCATAAATACCACCTGGTCGGACTGCGACTGGTACTACAAGTTCCCTCTGGGTTCTAATACAATAACCAGGTAGGACATGGCATCTAGCAATCTAACAAAGAGAGGCTGTTAAAAGAAGAATTGCTCCATCAACCAATTCTTTCCTCACGAGTGAGAAACTGAAAGCAAAATATCTGTGCAAAGCTAGATCTGATGCACCATCTCTGCTTTACCGAGATGAGGCCAGATTTGCTCTAGTGTCTATACTTACCTGTATTGTGGTAGTGCCTGGTAGGCCCAGTCATGGATCACGATTCTGTTCTGCTAGGTGCTGTATAAACAGACTATTTGCTCGATCTCTGCTGTAAAGTGCTTGCAGTCTTATCAGGTTGGCTTCTCCTAACATTCTGAGAGCACAAAAAGGGGTCAGAAGGGTGGGGCATTGTGGATGAAACCTGCTTGCCAAGGAAAGGGGCACAAGTGGACAGTAATGATTGTGAAGCGGTGGTAGCCCACGAAGCAAGGAGGATATGTTAGTTCATACAGCCCCACTAGAGCTATCTCTAGTAGGTCTGCCATTGACAGAATGGAAAAGCTGTTGGAACCCAAGACAGACCAGCTGGTTCCCCATGACCATGTCTCCTAAAAATTCAGGGTGTAGGCATGGATAAGCTGCTGAAATTCCATCAGCAAGTCTAAACTCTACAGACCACCTTTATCTGCAATGCTGGGCTGGAAATCTCTTGAACTGGCTTTCTTCCAATAGCCCTGGGGCTACCAGCTTCTGGCCAGAATGGGAAACCCTGGAACAACATCTCTCAAGCTCAATCAGCTTCTACATATGCAGTAGTTGTGAAAATGAAAAATAACATAGACAAACAAGTGAACCAAACAAGAAATTGGGTTCAGTGTGAGTTTGGGTGGAAATGTTGGGGAGGGGAGAGGGCTTTTGCTTTATATGGTTCCCTCCCATCTCTGCTAGCTCTTGCTCCTCTTGAAATGTCTTGGAATGCCTGTTACTGTTCAAGAGCCAAGATCTGCTTTACTCAGCAGTTTGTGGACCTTTCCATTGCTCTTTATTTAGCTTGTGGTTTAATCTGTCTAGGCCATATGCTGCTTGGGAAATGCAGACACTTCCTGATTAGATGAGTGGGCAGCAGGGGAATGCCAGACAAACTATTGCAATAACGTCAGTAAAAATATAATGAGCATCTTGTAGAGAGGTTGAGGGTGATGTGGCTAATTAATAGGACTCGTGAGTAGTGCAGATGGATTCTTCTGGAAAAATAAACTTGGAGACAAAGGGTGCTTGTTGGGAGGTGCCTTTAGTTAATTGTGTGCGGCTTTTATTTTAATACGTTAACGGGAAGCGTTGCTTACGGGACAGCCTCATCCAGGTAAGCGTTCCTTACGGGAAAGTCTCGTGGTACGCACATGGGTTTGGTTGAGGTCCTTGGCTGCAGCACTCTGTAATACAAGCGTCACGGAGCTCAGATCACCCTGAGCCTTGTTCAGCTGTGGTGTAAATGGGTAGAATCCCTCGCCAAACCAGCAGGAGTTGCTCAGGCTTAGGCCGGTGGTGAATTTGGCCCTGTGTAAAAGAACTGATGTTATAACCTTGAGCAGTTGTGGTTTCAATTCTGCTTTTTGCTGACTAGGCTTCTCTGTGGGAAGGGATTTGTATGATTCTGGATGACCTATCTCCTTGTTTACATAGAAACTTTGTCTCATTTTAGGGCGAACCAGGCAAGAAAGGCGAAGAAGGAGATAAAGGGGCCGAGGTAAGAAAACAGTTTAACTGCTGCCTCACTTTTCTATTACTGAAAAGACTAATTTACTGTCCTTGGGACCATACTCCAGTCTTCTGTGTGCAGGGCTCCCATTAATGCAAACAGGAGAGGGAGGGTGTCAGAGATAAAGGGCAGACTTTGGAGGTGGCCTTAATCTTGGATCCAAATATCCATGAGCCCTGGCATGGTCAAAATCTGCATCGAAATGTTTTAATCTTGATCTGCCTATCTTCGTGACTGTAGTGTCGGAGCACCACACAATTGTAAGGATATATAGCCATTAATACCCCCCCCCCCCATCCGAGATAGGGCAGTGATATTATTCCCATTTTACCCATGGGGAACTCTGGCCCAGAGTAGATTAAGGAATTGACAAGGAAGGCAGTGGCTGAGGTGAGACTCTTGAGTCATCGGCTAATGCCTTATCCACTAGACCATCTTCCTGTCTATCTGTTCCCACATCTAATAGACTATGGCCCTTGACGAGGCCTGAGTTTGTTTTTCAACAGCATGTTCCCGCTTCCTCCTCCTCCCTTGTTTTACCATTCAGTAATCAAGACTACAATATTTGGGACCCAACAAAGAACAATCTCACCCTACCCTAAGCTGTTTCTTGGATAACTTCCCAGAATAGTCGTGAAAAGGTTTCCCGTGACATGGATGTTTGGACACGTATAATGTCAGTCAAGGAAAAGCCAGCTCCACCTAAGTCTTGCTCAGAACAAATGTCAGATCTGCTCAGCAAGGAATATTTTAATTTTAAAACAAACAGTGCAGTGGACTGCGGACATGGGTATAAGCCATGTAGTTTGAATCCAAGCTTCACAGTTGGCTGCTGTCTTTTTGGATGGCTAATACTTCGGTGCATTACAGAACTAGGAGCCAGCTGAAAATTTTGATCTGGGTCCAAACTGCTCCAAAATTTCGGAAGTGCCAGAATTTGAGTTGATTGAGGATTTTGACTTCATTACTTTCCACTGGATGTTTATAAACACATTTCCCTATTCCCCATACATTTGCAATCTGTTTTTGTTTTGTGACATCAGTAGCGGTTTTGGGGCTACATTAGCACTGTATAATCTGAAGCCTTGGAGGACTGCATTATGAACGTACATAAATAATGTTCCTGTCCTTTACATATACACAGATGGTTTCTTTTTTCTTTCTTTCAGGGAGAAGGGGTTCAACAGCTTCGAGAAGCCCTGAAGATTTTAGCCGAGAGGGTGTTAATTCTAGAGCATATGATAGGAATTCATGGTGAGTGTCAGATGGTCTGCGGCTACCTTTTGCTTTTCTGGAAAAGTTTAGATTCCACTGGGATCCCCTCGGTCTAACCATGTGAGAACTGCTGAATTCTGGATTTCTGCAACTCCTCACCTGCTCTGTCTATGAGCTGCTGGCTTCTAGGGTTTGGTGCTAGTTTAGCCCAGTAGACAGCCGTAGGTCAGGATTTGAAATGTAGGGGCCTAAATCCATAATTAGGGGACTGAAGTGACTGATTTTCACACCCGCTGCACCAATCAGCGTCAAGGGAGTCACTATGTCTTCACACCAGTGCATAATGCATTCCCCAGACACATTTGTATTACAATCAATAGTACAGAGCCAGTTAAGCAGAATATGACACAGCTTGATCTGCTGCTTTGTGGAACCCATCAGATTTTCCGACGGCAGAGTCTTTGGGCTAGATCCTCAGCTGCTATAAATTGCCATAATCTGCTGACTTCAGTAGATGGATGCTGACCTGTCATTTCTGAAGGGCCCTAGAATTGGTCAGACTTCACTCTGAAAGGGAGTGCGAGCCTGCGAATCCATAATGTCGGCAGCTCCCCTGGTTAAAATTCAAAGAACACTGAGTTTGGGAAACATGAGACTCTTCAAATGAAGCTCTCAATATTTGGAGAGATTCAGCTGCAGCTATTTCCTTCCCTGCCACAGTCTTTCATCAGAGGAAGGTGTTTATATGATTCTCACAGATCAGACTTTTCTCTGAAGCTGATGTAACAAAGAGAAATGGCTTGTTTTGGGGCAGTGGTGTTTAACCAGGAGTACCCACGTGCTTGGGGATATGCAGGGGCCTTCAGGGAGTACATCAGTTCATTTAGATATCTGCCCAGTTTTACAACAGCTATATCAAAAACACCAGTGAAGTCAGTATAAATTAAAATTTCAAACTGATAGTGACTTATTTGTGTCGCTCTACATCAAAATGAATGTACAATACTGATGTTCCAGTTGATTTATAATTCTGTGGCAAAAATGAGACAATACTGGTGTGCTGTGACACTTCTGTATTTTTAGTCTAATTTTTGTAGGCAAGTAGTCTTTAAATGAGGTGAAAGTTGGGGTTACAAATCAGGATTCTAAAAGGTACAGTAGTCTGGAAAAGCTCAGGCCTGCTGCTCTAGTGTCCTGACAAGTGCATAGTTTGCTCTGCATAATTTTGTCCTACAGAAATGGAAGGAGGGCAAAATGTTTTGGATCTGTTCATCATTATGTTCTGTGTCTTTGAGAGGTTGATTAGGGCTTCTGGGACCAATACAAATGCTTCTTGGCCAAGCACCATTTATTTCCTTCAGTGCTGCTGGCCCACGTCTCCTTCACCTCGTACATAAATCAAGGGACTGAGCTGCCCTCTTTCAAATCTCTCTCCAAATCCTCTCCTATGGGGACACTTTTTGTGAAGCTGGCAAGAAATAACCAGTGGGGGCTTCTGATAATTTGGTGCTTTTGAAAATTTAGTGATTTAGGCACTTAGATCCTGTGTCGTATTTAAAGCCAGTGAAACTCCAGCTACTAAACACCTGTCACTTTTGAAAATAGGACTCGAGCATGTTTCTAAACAAAACTTGTGGTGGTTCTTTGAGTGGTGGCTCAAGTCGATTCCAACTCAGGTGTGTGCAAGCCATGTGCATGGATTGCTGGGAAGTTTTTTTCCCTAGAGTACCCATAGGATCGGCTGTGGAGCTCCCTCGCATGGTGCCTGCGTGGTGCTCTATATAGAGTTTAGCCAACCCAGCCTTCTCGGTTCCTTCTTACTGCCCTGATGGTCCAGTCACTGGAAGAGTTGGTTGTTCTCACAACTAGCTATTCCTCTTACGTACAGCAATAGTTCAAGTAGTTGTAGTTTAGCAAGATAGTGGTTAGACGCTTAGCGGGGAGCATATCTGCCTGTCCTGTGCTCGGAGTCAGGGCATGCCTGGCTTCAAAGCTTGTGAATCCTGCAGGAAATCGATGCCCAGGGACGACTGTCACATGCTGTCTGAGGTGCTTGGGTGAGTCCCACTTGTGTGACAAGTGCAAGATCTGCAAGAGTTTCAAGCTGTGGACACAGAAGGAGGGACCAGAGACTTAAGTTCCTCATGATGGAGAAGGCCCTCTGCCCTACAGCAGCTGGAGAGCCAAGTTCCAGCAGAGCTAGATTGTTATGGAGTGTGCCGGCATCAATGCAGAAGAGGATGATGTGTGGCATCTGCAGAAAAAGAAGATAGAGAGGGGGCTCCTCCATGGTCCCTGTGAAGTTGCATCTCCTGAGGTTCAGGTGAAAGCTCAGTGGCCTTGCAGCAGAGAAGGAGCAGCCAGCATCGAAGGGAGAGTCACTTGCCCTCCCAACCACCCTGGTCCCAATAGCAGATACTACCACAGTGGCCTTTTTGGACTTCCTGGGCCTATCATCAGGCCCAAGGGTCTCTGGCAGGTCATATTTCTCCACGGAGTATGTCCCAGACAGCTAGTGCTCCTCCAGACATAGAAGGATCAGACTTGGAGTCTGAGGGTCCAGAAGGACTCGGAGAGGAACAAGAAGGGCGTGCCACTCAAGGTTCTTGGGAAGCAGACCATCAGGAGCTAGAGGAGGTCCAGGGAGAGTCATAGTCATCCACAGGACACACCAATCCAGGAGCTACTAAAGCGGGTGGCATGCAACATGGGGCTGCAAGTGGAAGAGGTAGTGGGTGATGCAGACCCCATTCTAGTGCCAGAAGGACTGGCCAGGGTCACCCTCTCCCTTATGGAGACCATGACAGAGACCACTAAAACTCTACAGCACACCCCAGCATCCATGCTGCCCATAGTGAAAGGAATGGAGCCGAAGTATTTTCTCATCAAAGGGTCATGAACATTTTTATTCACACTTGAATAAGTTCTCTGGTTGTAGCGACAGCCAATGAAAAGGAGCGGCAGGGACACCGGGGGCTGATCCCTAAATCAAAGGACACGAGAAAATGAGTTATTCAGTCGGAAGGTATACTCCACTGGAGGCCTTCAGATTGAATCCTGGAAACTGCTTAGCATGAAAATGAAGCTTTTATTAAACTAGAACATGAGTACTACATAACCACGGAGCACAAAGGAAACTCTTTGTAAGTAGCGGTTCCATTGTAGTGAAATTAAATTTTTTTTATTGAGCAGACAGCCCCTATGTTGTGAGGCCACCCCACAACTGTAATCAGCTGATGCTAAGAATCTGACCCTGCTCCCACTGTGGGTATTAAGATGTTTGCCACCGACTTCAGGGCAGGAGACCAAAGCTGAGATGCCAGTTGCATGCCATCATTTTCAGATGAGACGCCAGAATCCGTGTGGTTTTGTAAACCAAACCACCACCCAAGCAACAAAGCAAACATACCAACAAACCTTTCCCTCTACAACAGGATGGAAGCTTGAGATAATCATGGCACATTAGTCCGCCCTGCAGAGCAGGACACAGGAAAACACACACAGCCATTTGGCACCGAGCACAGCACAAATCTCTACGCACCAGGACGCTCACTTGAACTAGACATGCTGCATGAAGTGAGCAAACTAATGCTAGAGATCTGGCTGGGCAAGCTGGGATCACCGTGGTGAAACAAAAGTTTCCGTCCCCAGGGGACAAAGCAAAAGAAACTGGGGCATTAAAATGAAGAGCCAGCAGTATGGGTTTGCGTGTCTGCTGAGCACTTGAAAAGGACTGTGGCCATAGCCAGGGCTGGCCTGATGGTTTTTGGCACCCTAGGCAAACTATGATTTTGGCGCCCCCTTCCCCACATGTTATAAGCGAAAACATATTCATTTTTTTTTTTAAATAGAGAAAAAAATACACGTCCATCTAATTTGGCGCCCCTTAAAGCCTGGCGCCCTAGGCAATTGCCTAGTTCACCTACATGGTTGGGCTGGCCCTGGCCATAGGCCAATGTAAAATTAGCGTTATGGGGCTGGGTCATTGTAGAAAGACTCCGTGCCATAAGAGGAAGTATGGTCTACTAAGTGCTGGGAGACCAGACTGTTGAGATTTATTGTCAGCAGTCACCTGCGGTTAAGTGTCATTTCACTGTTCTTTGTCTCGGTTTCCCCAGCTATAAAATGTGTGCAGTGAAACTCAAGGCCTGGATCTACACTGCTGCTGGCAATCATTGGGAGATATGTGAGCTAACGTTCATGTAGCACGGCATCTTCAGGGCCTGTGTAGCTCTACCCTTTCTGTAACTCTTGAGGAGCGTTGAGCCATAATTAACGTTTGCTCAATGAATGTTTAATGACCCTTCGCACTTTTATCCCTGTAAGGACCACAATTATCATGTTTATGCTGGTGCTGCCTAAGGATCTGCTGAGAAAAAACAAGATCCCCTTGTGCTAGATGCTGTACAAACAGAGTAGCAGGCAATCCCTTTGCCAAAGAGCTTACAATCTACATAGACGGAAGTTGGCGGAAGAGGCACGGTGCGCAAGCAGAGTAAGCAGTGGGATGGCAGCAAAGTCATGTTAGTTCCATAACTCTTCTTTTGTTTTGGGTGGTAGGAGGGCATTTGCTAAATGGAAAGACAAGTGAAAGGAGAGGGGACACTGAAGGGAAGGGGGAAGAAGAGGCATCGTCTTCTCCAAAATAGGTACTCAGGCTTTCTGCATTGTGCAAAACTCTCCTGGCTTTATCTCCTTCCAGATTCTCTATCTTCCACTGAGCCGGGCTCAGGGCAAGAAGTGATCCCAGGCTCCTCCCTACGAATGAGCATCAAAATCAAACGCAGTGGACCCGAACAGCAGCCCTATCAGATCCTCTCTTCGCTGCTGGAAGACAGTGAAGCCAAAAGGAAAAGCAAGAGAATAAAATAGGAGCGTTTGCGGATTCTAAAACCCATTCACGGATTAAAGATACAGTATCCTAGCACTTCATTGCGGCATGCAGAATGAAGCAAGTAGAAGGCTGCGGTGTTAGCACTCGTGTTTCCTTGCCTGGACGCTGCTAAATCATTACTGCAGTGAATGTCTTAGCCGTAGCTCAGAGACTGTTATGAAGAACAATTCTTCTCCCCCTACTTCAGAATACACCAAATGGCAGGTATTGTTAACAGCGGTCCCTGTAATAGATCCCCCCCAGCCCTTTCCAAGGAGTTTGATCCTCCCACTCGCAAACTATTTGTTAAAACACAATATCATTGGCTCAGACATCATTCAATTCTTCCCTGGCTCAAAGCAAAATCCCTGAGCAATATTATACCACAGTTGGTGGCATATGGTTATTTTTAAACATGTTTTTGTTTTCACACTATAATTTCCAGTTGAAGAGACCCTTTTCAGTTCTCCACTAAAAAAGCATTCATTATTATGTGCTGTTCTAAGCCAGGGAAATGTTTACTCTTTAAAAAGAATCGAAAAATGAATAATCACTTATTATGGCAAATGTCATCTCTCTCTGTGCAGAATGTCTTTAAACAGATCCAGATTTGTCTCAGGTGTGCTGGTTGTTCAACATCTTTGGGAAATTTCCTTTACTCTTAGGGTTTTTTTAATTGAAATTTAGAATTGGGGACTTGAGCTGTGATGACTGGTTGTGTGAATGATGTCATGTAGACCTCATGGTATTCCTTCTGTTCCATAATTGCATGAATAGCTGACTCTCAGGTTTCTGAGATGAATAACTACAGAATAGAGAAGTTGTTTCCCTGCATGCTCAAGTGTAAGGGATCAAAATTCTTTTTGCAAACATTCATAGCAAGCAAGACGAAAGTACCCGAAAGGTTGTATGAAGTGAACACAAAATAGATACACAACCCCCCAAAAATTCATTTCTTAGGAACAAATCACCCTGAAAATGATTTTCAGGATCACCCTGCTTTAGGTCATAATCCAGAACTGATGATACAGTTTTCTGAATATTCTGTATGTTTAAAAGCATCCATCATCTCCTATTGGTTTTATCTGAAGGCAGTGTGCTGGCAAAACACAGTAGAAGGATTAGACTCTTTCCAGTGGATTGTCTTGTGCGCTTGCAGCTAAACGGTAAATCATTTTACTCTTTACAGTCATTATTTGGGAAATAGACTTACCGTGTGGAGAGACTGAGCATGAATTTTACACCTGCTGTCCAAACAAATTGGACGAGGTAATATCACTTGTATGCAGTTACCTGTTTTTTTTACCTCCCCCTATAGCAGGATTGAATGACCAAGGGAATTGATGAGAGGTTACAGAATTTCTCACCGTTGAATCACTAGTTCAAATCCAGCAGAAGACAGCGGTGAGGAAATGTTGTGTGTCTGTCGTTTGGTAGCTGAAGTGAATTTACAGCATCAGCTGAGCTCATCGCTAGTGCAAAGTGTGTGTGTGTTTATAATTATAATAAAACCAAAACACCTTCACATTACAATTCATAGTGCCTTAGTTCGCAGTCCCAACAAAGCCTATGCCTTGACGGACAGCAGCAAATTGGCTGCTGTCAGATCAATCTATCTGGATCAACTGAGCAGCAGTAAAGACCCACTCCATCAGTCCGGAAGTTGATCCAATTGAACCACTTCCTCAAAAGGCGTAGTGCTGTCAACGGGAACGCATTTCCTGTTGGCGTAGCACAGTCAAGATGGTACGCTAAACTGAAGTTACAAAGTCGGTGAGAGTTACGCAAGCTACTCCGCATAGCGGGTGGGACTACTGCTGAATTTCACTGGTAGTGTGGACCAGGCCACAGAGGTGAAGGCCTGACTGGCCCACAGAAACAGCGCTACCCTCTTACTGCTAAGTAGTCCACCTAGGTCAGGATGGATGCATGTAGATTATTAAAAGCTTGCACTGCCGGTGGATGTAATCTGTGCTTAGAAGAAGCATTGCAGGCATTAGTGCTTTCAGTCTGGCATTAGCTGAACACTAATTTTAAAAAGCATCTGTCTTGTATATGTATGTATGTACACACACACAATCTGTCTACAAAGATACCGATTACTATATCAGAGCATCCGTATCGTGCCTCTCGACTGTATTGTGTCACCAGCCACAAATCATTTAACATCTTTACGCTACCAGCGTTTTACAAAGATAGGTGAAGTGAGTGGTGGTCGGTGTATGTTCAAACCAAACAAAAAGCTGTATCTTTAGTTAATAGTGGTTCTCACAGAAAAACCTCCCTATGCTGGACAGTTAAACAATATAAACAGGTAGTGATTAAGAACCACCAAAGGCTGCAATCAATTTTTCCTTACTTGATTTTTGAATTCTGACCCCAAGTAGGAATTGTGGATACTAGCTAGGGCTGCAGTCCATAGTCCAGGGGGTTAATTCGGACCCTGCTTCTGTCTGTGTACAGCTGTCATCAGGCAAGTTAAATCAGCCCAAAGTGTAGAGAACTTCTGTGGAGGCAAAGTAAAGTACAACAGGTGCTATTCCCTATATGCCTTCAGCGTTTAAAGAACTTGATATTCAATGCAGCACTTTCAGAGATGCAAGCACAAAGAACAAATGTTTGTCTCCAATGTACATAGCTGCACTGACGTGATATGGGTAAAAGGCCTAGAAAACAAGGAGCAATGACCCAGCTTACAGAGAATAAAATAGTTTGCCAGTATCAGTAAGCATTGATGGAGAGTAATGGTCCCAGCCTAGTGAGACTTTTAGGACAATCAAATAAGGTCTTCAGAAGTTGCAGGCTCTATGCTAAATCCAGTCACAGTGTGTATATAAACTATTCTGAATGAGATCAGTATCTTTTAAAAATAGTTGGCAGCCATCTCTCAGTCTAAATACAAATACAAATGTGCAGAGTGCAACTGTACCAAGACATCTGGTGGATAAACAACAAAAGCCCTGTGAACCAGCCTAAACATTTTCTTTCCTTCACTAGGAAGTGGAATAGTGTTGCATAAAGGAAATTTAGACCGTGAAGTCTTGTTGAGGGACAGCTGTTTATAGCACAACCCTGCCATGCTTGCTCTAGTTTTATTCCCAGAATGGTCTCCTGTTTCCTTTTAGAAAAACTTGCTGACTACAAAACGTTTTTACAAGTCAGCCATTGGTTAGCAATTTCCAAGAACACCTGATTATTTCTCTTGATTGATAGATCTGGGTTCCTACCCTACAGATGTTACGAAGCAGGGTGCTTGCTATTCTTCACTCTAGTAGTAAGTATTTCGGGAATTGATTTGTGAGAGATGAAGAGAAATCTGTTTGATCAAAAGATTTATGTGGGTCAGACTGCTGTGAGCTACATTTCATCTGATCACTAAGAAACAGTTTTCCTGGAGCACAACTTCAGAAGCAAAGCCAAACAAACCTTGCACCTGATCTTTAAAAGGGGAAATATCAATATTCTGTTTTGACAATCCCATGGCTGTTGAATTTCATTTGGGGAGGGGGAGGAATGTCATGCAGAGGGTCCAATTTGTCGTTCCTTGAGATTCTGTAGTCTCCCAAATGAGTGAAAAGGAGAATTTTGTTCCTACAAATTAGCATTCGGGAATTTAAAAACAACTGCATCTAGTCCAAGGAGCAGTCTCTTTAGCTGGTTTGTATTTGACTAGCACACTGGGTTTTAATTTAAAATATTTAAAACAAATTAGTGGCAAGATGAAAAACGTTGGAATTGTTTGCAATTAATCCCACCAGACACAGTGATGGATAAAAAGCCAGTTTAAATTCAGATTGCAGCATTTTCATTACCAACTTCCACGGATTTCTCTAAAGACCCATCTAAACCCTTGCTCCCAACACTTGATTTGCTTAGCTACAGGCATCTATTAATGTGGTGCTGTATCTTTAATCTGGGTAAAAACAGACCCATAGAGTGTGGACTTTGTCACTGGACTGGGTTTAACTCCTAACTAATAAGGCAATTAGACCACATTGTGGGGCAGTCTTAGCTGTGTTGTTTTTTTGTTTGTTTTAAAAAAGAAAAAATTATGAAGGTGAATTTAACCTCACTTGTTGACATTAATGGTATTCAAGATTAAATAAATGACTCCAACCATATTTTCCATCTTAGGCAGGATACTAAGATTCATTTTAGCTTGGGCATATGCATTTTACCATTTCTGTGTAACTTAAGAGATGGATATATTTCAAATGCATGCTCATGTAGAAATATACTTTAATTGAAATGTTAGTGCTTTATTTTATAGGCATACTGTGCAATACCATGGTGTGTTCTTTTATCTCTTTTAAGACTTCTTTGGGATTTGTAAAGTACTTCCCTGAACTCCAGTGCTTTCCAAATTGGTTCTGATAGTAAAAAACATATTTTCCTTGCCTTGAACTAATCAGAAGCTAATGGCTGCATGTTACACAGAATAATACATTGTAGTTTATGCACACTAACTTTCACCAGTGCTCTGATTCCTCTTGGAAATAGAGAATGTTTCACTCCAGAGTATCCAATATTCAGTTATTTTAAAGACTTGATAGCAATGCAAGAAAATAGGAATAAGCTTGAGGTAAGAGTTGGGTCCGCTTCCCGCTGGGCTTTTTTCATTGACTTTAATGGGAGCAGGAATAAGCCATATGTTCGGATCCAGATCTTCCGTTGGTAAATTGGGACAGGTCCAATGAAGTCAGTAGAACTGACGATTTACGCTAGCAGGAGGTCTGGTTCACACACTTTGGATCTGAGATTTTGGTTCAGTGCAGACCTCTAGAATTAACTTGGTGAAAGTAGAAACCCACACAGTATGGCTTCAGGAAGACAGTTAACTCTGGGATTACTTCTCAGTACGTGAAGGTAGGTTTGTGACTGGCTAATTGGAAACTCCTCTCAGTGCGTAATTATGACCTCTGTATTCTTCAAGGTTCCGTTCCGTTCTGCTATTTAATAGCAGTGGGGATGTGGAGAAGGGTGTTAAATGACTTATAATTGTGAAATCAAGAGAATCAAAGGTGCTATAAATGTCCTTGAAACATATTCCCAATCCCAACCAAGAAAATGCTTTTTTTACTAATTATTTTACGCAGTATTTTCTTTATTTATAGCGGTGTGTTTTATATGTGTGCAGGAGGTCCCAGCTTTTCTAACTGTAATAAGTTCTACAATCATGTGACCTTTTATAGGGAAGTAGTGTTCGGTATCTTGTGATCGTGTGTAATTTTTAACAATATTAAATCACTTTGGACAATGATTTACTTATGGTAGGCTCTACTATTCATCATCCGACTTCACTAAAGGAGGAGATGCTCCCCGCCCCCTCAAAACTTGTTAGCACCGGATTTTGCATGGTTACTTCTCTGTTTTCATATTGCTGTATTAGTGTTCATGGTATCTATTTCTCTATATTTGCTATGGGGTTTGTTACTGTATATGGAATGTTTTGTATTCAGTATTTTTTTTACAGAGCAGAGTGGGAACAATATTCAAGAACCCACAAATACCAAAGACCTTTCATGTAATGCACTGAGAAATAAACATACTGTAAGTGAACACGGCATCTGGTAGCCTGTATTTCAAGGACCTTGGCTGGTGCAAGCATATTTTCTTCCCAAAGGCCTCGTTCTTGCCACCTTCATTTTGTTTCACTGTCTTTAGAAGTAGCGTAGAAGGCTGTGAGAACTTTTGTCTCCTTGTAACAGGGCCGTAAATGAGGGACTTGCTTAATTTCTTCACTAAGATCAAAACAAAGTACAGATTCCACATGTCATCTTTACTAGCCATGTCACACTGGGCCGGGGCGTGGAGGGAGGTTGCTAACTGAAGGCAGGCTGGAGTGATTTCTTTGTCTCACGTGGAATTAACCTCTCTTACTCTGCCATTAGATATGACTTGGGATTTTTACAAATAAACACTGGAGAGCAAAACGTTGGGCCTTTGGAATGCACCATGTTATGCTCACTGTGGTGGCCTTTTTTTAAAAAAAAATGTTTTCAGCTACAGGCATACATAGGATTCCTCTCTAAGGAACTCATTCTTCACCCTTCATTTCCAGCTCTGCTAACTGAACACGGCTATTCTGGATTACATCTCTTTACAGCCAAGCCATTCATACGTGCAGCACCAACACGTCACGTGTGTAAACCCAAATCCGGTACTGCTCTGTGTGCTCACAGCAGCCCTAAATCCAGCACAGCCAGCCAGAAGAGACACCCCAGTGTCGAGGAATCCTCCAGTGGTGCAGTTATTTTTACACCTGCTACTGAAATAGTGTGGCCAAGGGAAAAGGTCGGGTCCAGGGGTTTCACAAACCCCACTGCTTCCAGGCTGCTGAATCAACTTGTTGGAAACTTTATGCCTGGGTTAAACTAACACCCAGCTGACACGTCGGTTTGGAGACCGCAGAACCCTTCTTCGCCGTTCTGCACTCTGTGGCCTGTGGCTATAGCAAAGGTTCTGGGCTACTGATTTCAATAGAATTACTCCTGATTTATGCTGGTGAGTATGGGGCTGCCGCGGTTCACATCTTATTCTCCAGACCATTCTGCCAGATGCAGAACAAAAATCAGTGTGTTTCCTGGCTGCATGATTACATTGCAGACAGCAAAGGCTCAGCCCTGCAGCTAGGGCTGCACAAGTCATGCAAACATGGAAAGGTCAATGAATGCAGAGTCAAGGCCCCGGCCTCATCACATTCTTCTCTGCAGCACATGTTCAAGGCGGCTTGATGTCACAAGCCTTGCACTTGTGGGGATGGCAACCCAGTACTCTTATCCCCGAGGGAACAGAGGCAGAGAGACATCGAGTAGTAATCACACCAGGGACTTAAACACTGCAGCAGCAACTGACACACAGAGATGGGATTTCAACTTAGGTCTTCCGCATGCTGGGTGAATGTTCTAATTTCTGGGATAAAAGTTATAAAGGGAGAGGTTTGGGGGGTCTGAATTTTGGATTTAGGCTACTCATGTGGCAATTGTATGTTGAGTTCTCTTTGTAGACCTAGTGCAGAGTGACTCTGAATCAGGCCCCTGGGGCAGACCTGCCCCCAATGGAAAGGCCTGTGGAAGTGTTTGGGATTATGATGTTGGTGCATGCAGAAAACCTGTCCTGTTCCAAAACGGAGCCAGGAGCCAGCCCTGAGGCACATCTTGTGGTGATAGAGAGATAGGCCAAGTCCTGTGGAGCAGTGGTTGACTGAATGTGATACTGCAGCATCTGAGAGAGCTTGGTGCTGTCCTTCCAATCTCCATCTACACACAATGTTATGAGGTTAATGTTCAATCAAATTCCAGATAATTAAACCTAGGACTTTGTTCTCTCAATTAATTTGCCAAGAGGTTGTGCCACCAGGCAATATCGGCTAGGTTCCTCAAAGCACCTCTCTACTGCCACACGTCCTTCTCCCTTCCAAGATGGCTGAAGCTCTCGTCTACCTGGTGACTGGAGGATGTGGTTTCATCGGGGAACACATTGTGCAGCTGCTGTGCAAGCAGGACTACGTTAGTGAAGTCAGAGTCTTTGATGCCATGGCAAGCGAGGAAGTGAAGAAGTTGGCCACAGGTAAGGAAACAAGGGGTTAGCAATAGCTCCTATGCTCTTCAGTGGAGCAGTTCCCCTTAGGGTTCTGGCCATAGCGTAAGAACCTGTGCGGAACAGGTCAGTATCGCTCAACCTTTCCGGACAACTGTACCTCTTTCAGGTGTCTGACTTGTCTTGTGTAACCCGAAGTTTCACCTCACTTCAGAATGACTTGCTTACAAAATCAGACAAGTATACAGAAGTATCACCACAACCTATTACTGCAAAATGGCTTGCTTTCCCTTTTTACCATAG
This sequence comes from Pelusios castaneus, assembly GCA_007922175.1. Classification (NCBI taxonomy): domain Eukaryota; kingdom Metazoa; phylum Chordata; order Testudines; family Pelomedusidae; genus Pelusios; species Pelusios castaneus. The sequence goes on from ML685956.1 coordinate 329,033, forward strand.
AACTCTAAAATAAATCAATTGGAATATAAACATAGGGCTTACATTTCAGTGTACAGTATATGGAGCGATATAATCAAGTCACGGTCTGCATGAAAGTTTAGTTTGGACTGATTTGCTAGTGCTTTTTATGTAGACTGCTATAAAACTAAGCAAGTATGAGTTAATGTATCTCATCTATGGGGTTTGTGGACCCTGGTTGAGAACCAGTGCCTGATTAAGGCTCCTGAGGGGCCTTGGCTGTCCACTTTTATGGGCCCTCACAGGTGGCACCCAGCCTGGGGGCAAGGTGGGGCTTGGCATGCTGCAATTGAGGCCCAGCAGAGACCCGCTAGCTGCGTGGAGCAGGCCAGCGCTCAGGGAGGGGGGCCCAGCAGGAAATGGGGGCACCCAGGGCCTGCTGACTGGCCAATCATAGGGATGGGGCAGTCCCGGCAGGGGTGGGGCAGTGCTGGGGCCCAGCAGACTGGCCCATCCTATGTGTGATGCAGCTGAGGCCACCCAGCACGCAATTTGTTATTGTGGGGCTCAAAGCAGCGGGCAGAGTCTGGGGCTGCAGCCCCTAAAATCCCTTTGTTAATCTGGTTCTGTTGAGAGCCACAGGAATAGACTATAAACTTCCAATTAGGAAAAGCAGCTGACGAAGTGGGTTGGAGCCCACGAAAGCTTATGCATGAAGAAATTTGTTAGTCTTGAGGACTCTCGTTTTTGCTGTACAAAGACTAACAGGACTACCCTGCTGGATATTATCAACTAGGAAAAAGTTAGCACGGGATCAAAGCTATACCAAAGAGAGGACCAATTTTGCCTTATATACCAGCTGTCCTCCCTAGGCCACCAGGAGAGTCCTGGTTCAAGCATCAGTTATGGTATGCAAGATGTGCAATGGGTGAGCCCAGCCACGAAATGGAGGTCTCTGTTAAAGGGTTACATCTGCCCTAGTGGTGAAGTTAGCAGCTGGAACACACAACAGCAAGATAAAGCCATCCCATCAAACAGCTCCTTCCCAAGCAGCCTCTGCATACAAAAAATTGACAGGACAACAGAAGCCAACTGAGTTTCTGGCACACAGATAAATAAATCCATGAACTATTTGGAAGGAAATTCCAAAGGGGTAGCCGTGTTAGTCTATTGTAGAAAGACAACAGAGTCCTGTGGCAGTTTTCAAGACTAACGGATTTATTTATCACGAGCTCTCGTGAGAGAAAATCCCACTTCGTCAGATGCTTTGAAGATGGGAAAGTTACAGAATGGGAGGAAATTAAATGCAGGGGAGTGTATGACATAGGATCAGGTCAGGCTGTAACAGCAAATCAAAAAAGGTGTTAGGATTCAAACACTGGGGAACAGCACATGGAGGAGGGTGAGGTCAAATCACCTGTTGTAATGAGAAAAATCCATAGTCCCTGTTTAACCCCAAGACAACTGAGTCAAATTTGCATATAAGTTCGAGTTCTGCAGTTTCTCTTTGAAGCTGTGATTTGTTATTCATCTGTTTCAATACAGCTATTAACAAGTCGTCAAGGGAGTGAGCAGAGAGACTGAAGTGTTCCCCTATTGGTTTTGTAGTGTTGCAATTTCTGATGTCAGATTTGTGTCCATTTATTCTTTGGCGCAGAGACTGTCCTGTTTGTCCAATATATAAGGCAGAAGGGCATTTCCGGCACATGATGGCATAAATCACATTGGTGGATGAGCAGGTGAACGAGCCCTTGATGGAGTAGTTGGCTTGATTTGGTCCTGTGATGGTGTCTTTAGTGTTGATCTGAGGGGAAAGTTGGCAGCGTGGTCTGTTGCAGGGATATGTTCCTGCTTTAGTGTTTCTGTTGTATGATCTGTAGTTGCTGGTGAGTATCCTTTTAAGGTTGGGGGGCTGTCTGAAAGCAAGGAGAGGTCTGTCTCCCAAGGCTTGAGAGAGTGAGGGATCATCTTGTAAAATAGGCTGTAGATCTTTGATGTGTTGAAGAGATCTGGCTTGGGGGTTGTAGGTGGTGACCAGTGGCGTTCTGTTGTTTTCCATGGGCTTCTCCTGTAGTAGTTGACTTCTGGGTACCCGTCTGGCTCTGTCAATCTGTTTCTTCACTTCTGCGGGTGGGTACTGTAGTTTTAAGAATGCCTGGTAGAGATCCTGAAGGTGTCTATCTCTGTCTAAAGGGTCAGAGCAAATGTGGTTATATCTTAGGGCTTGACTGTACACACTGGATTGTGTGGTGTGTCGAGGATGAAAGCTCGAGGGATGTAGGTAACTATACCGATCAACAGGTTTGCGGTATAGGGAGGTCTTTATGTGCCCATCGCTAATTTGCACTGTAGCGCCCACAAGACACTCTGGGTTTCATCCCTGCTATTTCACTAGGGCTTCTACCATAGTGCAATTCTATTCAGAGTTCTAGTCTCCCCCATCACCAGCATCTGAGCCCCTTAGCTCTGCTCAGCCCATCGCTTCTCTCTTGCATCTCTGCAGTCCTGTTGGCTTCAATGCGTTAGCTCAAGTTTCTTCAGTACCAAGCTGCATCTGCGTGTTTGCCATTTATAATGGCAGAACTGTTCCTGAGTGTGCAGCACTGGAGCCAAAGGAGTTAGATGGACTTGCACCAGCTGAGGACCAGGGCCTCTGGGTGTAAAAGACACGGGGCTAGACTGTGCCCTAATGTGACAGATTCAGTGGACTTTGTCCCATGCAGAACAGGGGCAGGAATCTCCTGCAGGAGGAGGCTTTCATATGTTCTCATTTCTGCATCTAGAGTTAAACATTTTTGTTTCCAGCTACCACTTGTGTGACAGTGATGAAGGGAGACATCCGAGATTACACTCTGCTCCTCTCTGCCATGCGGGGAGTGCATGTGGTTATTCACACAGCCGCTATTGTGGACATCAGCGACACGGTACCCTTTCAGGAAATGAAAACTGTCAATGTTGCTGGTAAGTGCTTTAAAGCAAGGAGTTAATTTCAGATTAGTATTTGCACCTCATCTCTGTGTGGAGTCGTATAAGTAAGACCCTATGACGCACATCCTGCTTTTCTCCCTCCTATGTCAATATAGTTCCAGTGGTTTAAACCCCTAGTGCAGATGTAGTTATTACCTTGCACATTATGATTTATTAGTCATATTATAATAGCCTTTAGAGCCCCATTCATGGAACAAGACAGCATAGCATTAGGTCCTGTGCAAACAGAAGAAAAAAAAGGTTACTCCTCCAAGTACCTTAGAGAAGTTATTTTACCTTTGGTATTTGGCAGTAGTGCAATCTACTGTTGTAATACTGTGTGTGTTTCTGGTGACCATGATGCAAGAAGAATGTTGATAAATTGGAGGTGGTTCAAAGAACCATGAGACTGATGAAAATTAGAAAACCTGCTGTATAGTGTTAGACTCAAGGAGCTCACTCTATTTAGCTTAATGAAGAGGAGGTTAAGGAGTGACTTGATCACAGCTTATGGGGAATATATATTTATTAATGGGCTCCCTCAACCTAGCAGAGAAAAGTCTAACACAATCCAATGGCTGGAAGTTGAAGCTAAACAAATTCAGACTGGAAACAAGAGCTTACCAAGGGTCATGGTGAATTCTCCATGACCAGCAAGTTTAAAATCAAGATTCAATGTTTGTCTAGCAGAGTCACTCTAAGAATAAGTTTGGAGATGTTTCTGGCCTGTGTTATACAGGAGGTCAGACTAGATGATCTCAGTGGTCCCTTCTGGCTTTGGAATCTGGGGGGGAAGAACTATACTGATACAATAAATGAGTCTTATGGCACTTCTTAAGACTAACCAATTTATTGAATCATGTTTGTCTTTAGAAGTGCCACAGGACTCCTTGTTTGTTTTGCTGAACTAGACTAACCCGCTTACCCCTTTGAAATGGGTATATGTACATTTAAACTAAATAACTGCATCCACACTGAGTAATATCCCTTTAATTATATGAGCCCAAAGTAGAATGGTTGTGTGTGTAGACAAGGCCTTATAAACATGAGGACATGATTGTCCTCAGTTTTCCCCCTACCTACTCAGATTTCCTTTCCATCTTACACAACTGCTTAAATGAAATTTGTTTGTCAATCCAGTGAATAAGAACAGGTTCTAAAAAATAATGAAATCCCCATTACAGCATTTATTTCTAATGCACTTCAGGCTGCTAGCTGATAAAATAGTTAACTACAATGATCTATAGATATATTTTTTACTTCCTACTTGGTTAATGCTCAAGGCTCCTGTGATTTACTGATCCATTCAAGGGCAACATTTGAATTGCATTTCTCTATTTTGTTGTTTTCAAGACCAATGCCTTTATTTTGTGAGTGCAGGTAATATTCAGAGAACACCCTCAGGGCTCTGCCCTCTAATGGCTTTTTGAGATCTACTCTTCATTTTCTGCTTAAAATCAGCAAGTCATTGGAGGACTTTCCAATTCAACAGAGAAGGACAATGAGACAAGCCCAAAGAAATGGGCATGGGCCAAGATTTTCAGAAGTAATTACTGATTGTGATGCCCTCTCATTCTGGGGGAGCTCAATTTGACCCTTTAAGAGTGTCCTCATTTTCAGATGGTTGCTGCTCAGCAGCTCTGAAAAATCAGGCTCTGTTTAGACTGATAGCATCTGAAGCCAAGGAATCCAAATTGCGAATAGGTAAGCAAGCAAGAAAACATAAAAATTTAAAACACACAGGGAAGCAGGATCTGTAAATTCAAGAGCAGAAGATGAATATCAAGGTCGGGATATTTTAGGGGCCCACACTTAAGAGGTGCTGAATCCCTTCAACTTCCATTGACTTTGCTAGAAGTTGGGGTCACTCAGAACCCAGCCATACTTCTCATATTGCAATACGTTTTCCTAGGAGATCTCAAACTAACAGTCATCACAAGGACAGCAACTATCCTACCCAGAAGTGAACATCACATCTTCAAGATTTTGTCAGAGCTGGAGTAGATATTGTCCATTGAGAAAACAAGCCTGCTCAAACGGTGGCTTTGTTTAATCCACTATCTGTTCCAAAAAAGTTGCAAGCAGATTGTAGGCAGCGGCTGTCAGAAGCTCTGTGGAAGTCAATGGAAAAGAAGCAAGCCCTATTTTAATTATTTCTGGCCCTTTGTACATTCTGCTCTCCCCAGAGGTTGATAGCAAAGACCTTTTTCTCTCCATTCACCCTTTGTGACATCAGACTCGAGACTTATTGCGTCAGGGCTAGAATCGTGTGGAGTTGCCACGTCTGAGGGGTAGAAAAATCCCAGGACATCCAGGGTGATCCTGAGTCTATAAAACTTGACAGCTGGTGGGGTGTACTGAGCAAGCTTACAGATTTCCTGGAATAGCTATCTCAAAAAAGGGATGATATTGGGAAAACCTGGATGGGTGGCAGTTCTAACCAGGTAGATAGTTTTTACCTACACTGCCAGTGTACACAAAACCAACCGTTGCTTATATTCAATATGGGTTTGCAAAGTACCAAGCTGATGGGCACAAAAATTTAAACAGTGTCTAATAAAAGTTTTTGCTCTGTTCAGATATCTGCAAATATTCTAAGGCTGCTGTTTTGATGGCAGATTTTGAGCTTCTGCTCTCTTTCCCCCCACTGTTAGTAGCCACATGACTCAAGCCATGTTAAATTTTCAAGTGTGGTCACCAGTCCCTTATCTGGTACGTGAGCCAAGACAGGATGATTTTGGCCGACTCTCTCTCAGTGCGGGGAACCTGTGGCTTGGCAATGAAGTCCACCCATGGAAAAACAGACTTACTCCAAATCCAGACCTTGAGTTTGCAAAGCTATTTTTGCTAACGTAGCAGCAGTCAAACCAATAAAGGTTATTAATTTTTCATTCCGGACATGCTCCCCAGGTACTGAAAATGTGCTGAAGGCTTGCTGCACCCTGAGCATCCCTTATGTTGTCTGCACCGGTTCTTTTGCTGCCGTGGGACCCAACACGCGATGCGAACCCATCCTGAGGTGAGCCACAGCCGATCTGTTGGATGACTGAGAGATGAACCTTGGAGCTGGAACCAGCACGGGGAATCTTTGTGGGACACAAAAGGGAAAGGTGTTTTTTCCTTTCATAGTAATTCCCTTTTAAGCAGGTCCTTCTCTGCTACGTAGAGCAATTACAGCCTCAAACATGGCCTAAATGTGAGCACTGGTGGATAAGACCCCTAGATAAAAAGTTTCCCAAGTGAGATATGACCCAGCTGCATACCAGCTGCATACGACCTATGCATCAGGCAGGTTGTCTGCCCTTCACATTGGCCAGCTGCCCCACGCCTTGATGCTCTGTTCCCCTAGATCCAATGGCCATATCTGAGCAGGTGCCAAGAGCTGAATTCTGCTTCCACTGAAATCAACCACACTTTTGCATCAGGGCTCAGGGATAAAATTTCCAAATGTGCTGAAGTACCTTAAGAGCCTAGGTCCTGTTTTCAGATGGACAGGCATTCATGGTTCCTAAATTCCACTGACTTCCAAAGAGGGCATGTAGGTATGCCTCAAATGGAACAAGTTCCAAAGGGTAGCCATGTGTGTCTAGGTCAGCCAACTAAACAAGGAGTCCTGTGGTGCTTTTAAAGACTAACAAATTGATTTATTGCAGGAGCTTTCGTGGGAGAAAAATCCCACTTCGTCAGAGGGGGATTTTCTCCCACGAAAGCTCCTGCAATAAATCAATTTGTTAGTCTTTAAAAGCGCCACAGGACTCCTTCTTTGTTCAAATAGAACAGAGCAACAGTCCATCTAATCTGGTATATTGAGCACTTGAAACATTGCCTCAAATCAACACAGCCCCCCTTCCTCCGCCCACAACAGGGTGCAAAAAGGATCCCAGCAGCCAGAGACCCTACTTAATTTAACTTTAGTCTCCTCTGGTTTCTGTACTATGGGGCAGGGCAAATAAAAAATGATTTTGAAAATATGGGTTTGATTTTTCTGCTGTTGGTGAAAATCCAGAGTAAGTCAGTAGAAGATTTTCAATATAAAGCGAGAGAAGAATAAGGCTCAGGTTCGGAAATTGCACCAGTTGCCTCTTAATGGAGCCAGCTGGGAGGACTGGAGGTTTGCACAATATGACCATGTTTACCACACTCAAAGTGCATGCGATGCACTTCCCTGCTCCTCTCTTTCTTCCCCTTCTTATCCCCCACTCTGTGCTTCTCTCCTGCAGTTTATGCTCCACCCTTCTTTCCTCTCCTCTGCCCCCCAACCATCATTCACTGTGTAATTATATTGACCTCACTTTTCCATGCTGGTGCTCTGACACAGACAAAGCGTGATTAGTCTCAGGACAGGGTGATGGGTGCTGGGATGATGCTAACACCTCACATCCGACAATAATAGAAAATGCCGCTGTCAGTCTTGATCCATTTGAGACTGCGACCGCTGAGATGCCTTCTGACAACGACGCTCCAGTCTCATTAGTTTTCAGTTATCTGTGATCATTTTGAAAAGCAAGAGCACTATGCTGAGCTCTTTGTTACTGGCAACCTTTAAAGGGGGATGAGAACTCCCAATGGCACACTGCAGGCCAAGAATCACATGCATGTTCCCCTTTGCGAAGTGGTTTCTTTTAAGGAGGAAAAGGCTTTTGGATATAGAAAGAAAAGTAACTAAAACTCAAACTTCTAGATAAACCTCCTAATTCTCTTAGGCCTCCAGAGGCTCTGAAAGGTGGGATGAACCATGCACCGCAAATCTTTTCTTTTCCAGTTCATTTTTCCTATGTATCGCCCAAAGACGGGGCGGGGGGAGGATGCTCTTGTGATAAAAGCGCAGGGCAGAGCATGAGGACAGTTGTTTTATTCCTGACTCTTAATATTTATTTCTAGCAGTCGCTGTTGAGATCAGTGCCTCATTGCGGTAGCTGCTGTATTCCTAAATAAACAGGCAGTATTGCTACTCCTTTTTACAGGTGGAGAGCCGAGGCACAAAGGCTATGTCTACACTTGCGAGTTAGGTCAACTTAAGGAGGCTTAAGTTGACCTAACTTAATCCCTGTCCACACCAGGCTTTCATTCAGTTGACTTAAGAAATTCCTTAAGTTGACTTAAGGAAAGCTTAGGTCAACTTAAGAACCACCAGTTAGGTCAACCTAACCCTTAGGTCGACTCCTTAGGTTGACCTTAGCACAGTGTGGATGCTTAAGTCCACTTTATTAGGTTGACCGAGGGGCAGTTAGGTCAACTTACTAAGTCCCTGTTCAGGGGAAGCACTTTGCTAAGTCGACCTAACTTTTTGTAGTGTAGACATAGCCAAAAAGATCAAGTCACTTGCCCCAGTGTCACGCAGGGCGTCTGTGGAAGAGGTAACATCTGAATCCAGATCACCAGAGGCCCAGGCCGGTGCCTTAATCATATCATCCTTCCATTGGCTTCACCAGGGCCTTAGCAGGAGAACTTCTGACAAGGTCCTTAACCTCCAGGCCTCACTTTCCCAATCTGTGAATGGCAAAAATAATATAGTACCACAGGATGTGGGGATGCTTCATTCATCATTAGACTTGTGTGTTTTGAGATCTGTGAGCTTCACTCGTTAGATGAATGTGCTTCGAGATCTCTAGACCCCATCAGGAGCCACTCTTTATTTGTGGCATATGTTTGTTAGCCTGTAACATTGGAATTCTCTTCTCCCTACCGCTCAGGCTCCTCTTGTGATTATGTGCCTGGAGTGGGATGGGGGAGAGGCTGATATGTAATTTGTGTCTTTATAAGGGAAAAGTGATGAATTTTAGGTTTTATTTGCATTGCTAAAGCTGCTGCCCTATGTTAAACGTGGGCGCATGGGCCCACAGAGAGCTCATTCCCTCCAGTTTGGACCATGGCATAAATTGGACTAGCATCTAAAAGGTATTTCTAAAAGCCTGCAGCTGATTAACTCTGCCTTTACCTTGTAGTGGAGGAAGGCGAAGGCCACCCTCAGTCTGCATTTTAGGTCGCAGGAGCCTTTGGGCACCATACTTGATACCACATGTTATAGAACTGAATTACTGAGAAATCTGATAAGGGCTCTATTCTGCGAGGTGCTGAGCATACTCCTCACCCACTGAACCCAGTGAGAGTGAGGAGCATTCAGTGCTGGGCAGGGTTGAGTTCTAGAAATCAGATTTCCAGAAGAGCACTCAGATATTTAAGTGCTATAGCATGCATAATTGAACCCATCATGTTTCACATTACTCGCTTCTTATTTAGGTACCTAGAAGAGAGAGGCCGGGTATTTAAAAGAGCTCATCCACGGTGCTGAGCTCTTTTGAAAATATGGTGCAGCTGTGTGTGCTGAGTCCTCTGAAAGTTGTCTGATGTAACCAAAACAGACTTACAGAAACAAAATGGCAAATTTATTTTCTATTCTTGAATGTGGAGGAAAAGTTCTTTTCTGCTAGTGGAAAATGGTCATTTGAATCTGTAAGCATGGATAAAACCCCCTTTTAATTAACGCCACTTAATACAAAATGTTTGTCTGTCCCCTGTTCTAGACTTAAACGATTGCACAATTTCCTCCAATAAAACCCTTGGTTTTATGTAAGTGTGGGATGGAGAACTTTCTGGTAATTACAGGAAATAGTGTGTCTACACCTGATCCTAATGGATGATCACTGCTCAGTGATTCAAAGAAAAACAGATTTTCCCTCTCCCCCATCTCTCAAGATTCCCCCCTGCTAAAAACCCAACCAGATGCTATCTTGAGTGGGGACCTTTTACATGTCTACTATGCTTCAAATGTCTTACAATTATAATTAACAGTAACAGAAAACTTAAATAGCAACTGCTCCTCCTTTATGCCACGTAATGGCCCGTCTCTCGGTCTTACCAAAAAATGAGCTGGGCTAGCTTTATTCTCTCTCCTTCGTTTTCCAGTGCCACATTCAGTCATTGCTGGATTGTTAGAAAGCCAAGTCTATTGTTTGCAGATGGACCTACTTCTCCTGAAATAATATTTGCTTCAATTAATTGGTGTCACGGGGCAGTTAGTTACACGGGTTAGACAGACAAACCCCACCTAAAGATGAGAAAACCAATCTAACCAACAGAACAAACCAGCACTAATACAGCCCCTTGAGTGATCTTTGTAGTGTTGAAAACAGCTCATCGTTCCCGCTGTTGCGGCCCTCCAGCTTTGTCAGCACTTCTGAAGGAGCTCAGGGTGCAGGTAGTTAGCAAATCCCAAGGCACGTAATTCATAGCCAGAGCCAAGATGATGCCTAGCAGCTTTGTGGCAGTCTCTTACTGCTTGTTTTCATTTATCTCAGAGGAACGGAAGACACCGACTACAGTGGGGAAGTGGAATTGCCTTATGGGAAGACTAAGGCCTGGGCACAAAAATTAGTACTCGAAGCCAATGGAAAAAAGGTATCAAAGTCAGACAGCAACCTCAATTCCACAGCTCGGGATCCAAGGAAAGAGAGAGGCCATGATTCTAATAATGCAATCTTTCTACTCATAGCTGACCAGCTATAAACCGCTGCAGTTTTGATTTCACATCTAAAAGTTTTAAACTGATTTATGCTGGATGTTCCCACAGCATCATAAAACAGACCGTAATACTCCCTGACCCAGATTTGGCAAAGCATTTTAAGCACATGCTTAATTTCCATTGTTGTGAATGCCACTTTTAATTCTTAAAGACTCACATTGGGTCTGTATGAATTATGGCTGTGAAACATGGACGTTCATGCAATCAAGAAACTACAGTTCTTTGAATTGTGCTGTGTTGGAAGAATTCTGAAAATATTAGGAATACATATATAAATACACATATAATGAAAATATTAGTTATAGATGTATAAATAAATATATATAAAATATTCTGAAAATATTAGGGCTAGATCATGCAACCAGTGAAAGAGTATTAAAGGTAATTGGAACTCAGAAAATTTCAGTTTAAGACCTTATCAAAAGAGATTTGATTTATAAGAGCATATTTTAAAAGGTTCAGTGGGTGGGTGCACATTTATGGGTACTGGAAAGGGAAAGTTGATGGCAGAAAAACACTAGACCAAAATATTTTGGTTAGACAATGAATGTGGTATCCTGGATGAATCAACTGGACTGTTTATTCACAAAGAAAGAGGGAGAGGATTATACAGAATGGGCTCCCATGCTTGCAAACCTCCAGTAATGGAGATGCCTCAGGAATAAAATGCTACTTAATGCTACAGGCTTAAGCAGTTTGCTGAATCAGGGCCCAAAAGACCACATTTACCTTAATATACTGCCTAAGTGGATATTAAAAAATGCTTGAGTGAGAAAGGAGACTAATGCCTAGTTTCAAAAGGGATTTAGGATATCTCCACATGGCACAACATGACTCAGGTTTGAGCCTAACCCCCTCTTCCATCCACACACACATCAGTCTGATTTGAGGCAGCAAGTACCCTGCTAGGGGAGTGACCAGAGCTTGTCACAGATTCGTGCAGGGCAGTCTGGATGCACTAGCCGGGCTGAAAGACCCAAGTCTAGCAATCATCAGCTCAGGTTTACAATGCACCATGTATGCTCAGGCACAGGCTGGAGAGAATTGAGTTCATAAGCCAGAGTCCCACAGACTTGAGCTCATTGTGGGAGTAGATACAAGCTTGGCACTTAGGAACCAAAAGACTCATTGACTTTCAAAGACACTTGGGCATGTCAATGGGATTTAAGCACCTTGGTGCTTCTGAAAATCGCACTGGGGTGCATCCTTACCCATAAAATCTGGCCCCATGTGCACAAATAGTTTTTTTAGAATGGGACTTCACAGTAAGTTTTTTTCAGAACCATTTAGTATTTCTGCAGGTCATGCTTTTTATTTAAGGAACATAAAAATACCATGGAAGACCTCATCTATGAATCCATAGCCTGCTAGCACTGTGTGATAACACATTTGCCTCTCATCACCAGATGTTGGCCCCGTGAAAGATAATACGTCATTCATCTTTTCCTCTCACACATTCTTGTTTGTTTTATAGCTAAGCAATGGTGGCAAACTTGCAACATGCATTATCGCTCCAAATGCAGTTTATGGAGAGAAGAGCCTGACCCTAAAGAATTCTTATATCTCTGTCAAAGCCAAAGGGGGTGTGTTGGACTATGTAGAACCTGAGGATACAGAGCGCAATTACATATATGTCGGTGAGCATTTAAAAAAAAATTTATCTGTTTTTACTAAAAGGGTCGGTCTGCTTTTTAACCATGGGACTTTTACACATGCTAGATAAGGTTCTGAGTATGAGGAAGGAGTATAAAGAATAAACACAGAATAAATAATTTTAAAAACTCTAAATAGGACTGATTGGAAAAAAATTAAGTTTTTTGGGGGAAACAAAAAACCACCTTTGTGGTTTGTGCTAATTTTTTGTACACAATTTTACTTTTTCTCCTCAACAGAATGAAAATTCATTTAGAAAATGGAAAAAATTCCAGTAGGAAAAAGGGTGGTGGGAGCACATAACTAAGTTTTCTTGGGGGTGGAGTTGAGGAGAGGAAATATTTCAGGACGGGGACACTAAAACCTCTAGACTATGAAGACATTCTGGTTTTCAAAACAAAATTTAATTTAATAAAAACAATATTTCAAGACAACATGGAAAATTTTTCTTTAGTTTGAAAAGTTGTCCCCTCCCATCCTGTCTTTAAAAAAACAACCAACAACCCTGATTTTAGATGGGGGGGAAAGACCAATCCATTTTATTAGAAAAGTTTGGAAAATGCACTTTGTGGAAGGAAGAGCCCAATAGAATTTAATAAGGATTAAAGCAACAGGTTTCTATGGAAATTTGAGGATTTTATATAAAAGCCTATAGAATTTAATAGAGAAGAGATCCTGTGTATTGTTGTGTTGAACCACACTATAACAGGGACAAAATTCTCCAGTAAACCTTGCCAATTTTTACAGTAGATTATCTCTGTGGAGCCCTCTTGTATGCCTCTAAGAAGTTTTTCCCATAAGGATGGACTTAGAGTTGTTTTATAATACTGTTGGAGAAGAAGCAGCCCAAAAAGGTTAAATGACTTGACCAAAGATATACAGTGAAGCCAGAAATAAAACCCCTGAGTCCTGATTCTTACTCATCTGGCTCTGACTATGAAATATTGCCTCTTCATTTCCCATGAACCAATGTCACAATGGACATTAGTTGGCCATCTACCAGCGATTGAATGCGCCTTGGAAATTTTGGGTAACAGCCAGCTCCCTCCAAAAGAAGGCTGAGTGACAAAGGTGAGGCAATATGGGAAAAGATGCTTTGTCTATGAGACATGCAGACCTGTGGGGCATGAATTCAATTTGGTGTATTAGAAAGTTCTTGTAATAAGTTGACCACGCTTGTTCTTCCTCCATTCCTACTGTCCCCTCTCCTTCTCCAGGGAATGTTGCATGGATGCATGTGCTTGCAGCCCGGAGCCTGCAGCTGAAACCAGACGTACTTGCTGGGCAGGTATATTATGCCTATGATGACACCCCAATAAGGAAAGGCTGTCTGGTGAGATACGAGCTGTTGTCGGCGATGGACACATCAGTAAAGCTAGGCTCTCGTATACCGTACTGGAAGATATGGTTACAAATATACTTTTCTAAGATAATCAAGATCCTTTTGTATCCCTTTTGGAAATCACAGCCCTTCCTAAACTTGCCTCTCCTGAATACACTTGTCACCACCTTCTCCTATGAAACTAACAAAGCCTTCAGGCATTTCGGGTACATGCCCCTCTACAGCTGGGAAGAGAGTAAACGTAGAACAGCAGAGGGGTTAAAGTCAGCTACAAAGCAGCAAGCGGAGCTCCAAAACACCCCTCTCACCACCCCGGGCAAGGACACAGCCATTAGACGGCCTGCCATGCTCCAGGCAAGCACTCTAACCCCACACAGCACAGAGGATGCATCTACACTTGTCAAATAAGTGGACTTAATTTACTCTGCGTCTCCACTACACTTTCCTTAAGTCGACTTAAGGAAAATTAAGTCAACTTTGTTAAACCTAGTTTAAAGTTGACTTTCTAAAGTCGACTTAGGCCAGTGTGGACGCAGAATAGCCCTTAGTCGACTTAGGGCTCTCCAGGACTCACCTACTGCCCTCCTTGCTGGGGGGGGTGGCACAGGGGGAGCCTGGCATGCCCCCCCAAAGGGCAGGGCAGAGCCCTGCCCTTATGCCCTGCCAGGGTCCCTGTCCCCCTTTGCCCCATTGTACCCAGCTACAATGGGGCAAAGGCTGAGCCCCCTGGCAATTGGCAAGGGGTGCCCCCCCGCCAGGTCCACCTAGCCCCTAGAATTCGACCTAGGCGTCCAGTGTGGATGCTCTAAGTCGACTTTAAGTTGCCCCCCTAAGTCGACTTAAAATTTAGGTGTGGACATGCTAAGTCGACTTAAAGTCGACTTAGCTAAAGTCAACCTAAATTAACAAGTGTAGACATGGTTCCGGCTAATATGTAGCTGAAGAGGAGCAGCCACTACAGAAAAGGGTCAGCCCTCCACTCAAGGAGCAGGATTTGAACCAGCTGCCACCACAGCAGGACCGAAACCACAGGACTAGAGAAGACTATGGGTGCGGCACCCTGCCCAATTCCCATTTAAGTAGGGAATGCAGTGGCCCACCTTCAAGAGGAAACACAGAGGGAGCCAGCCCATTGGAATAGAGGCTAGCCCAAGACTTAGGCCATTTACTTGAAAGGGGAGACACCAAAGTTCCAATCTTGTCTCGGCAAGCAGAAAGAGGGCTTGAACCAGCCGCTATTCATCCACCAGCTAGACCACACAGGGATCTTGGCTGCAGCATGCTGGCCCAATGGCTCCATAATACAAGGGGGTGGGTTGGGCACCTTCAACTGAAAAGAGCAAGAGAGCTGCCACATTAGGATCCTCGCGCTACTCCCAGTCCAGCACATTGGTCATTCATCAGAGATGTAAAAAAATCAAGCTTCCAGTCCCTTCCCAGCAAGAGCAGAGAATTCCAACACCCAGATACCCACATGGCAACTACTCTCCCAAACCACCAGCCGATGGGCACCTGCTGAGCTGGCCCAATGGTTACGTCAAGAAAGTGGCACTGCTTCAGCCAAGAAAGGTTAATGAGGGGCCTGCTGCCCAACCCCCCCAAGATCACCTCTCAGCGCAATAGCCACATATTTACTGGAGACCAAGGAAATGCCTGTTCACATCCTTTGCCAGCAAGCCAAGAAAGGAGTTGAACCCGCATCACCCACATGTTGGGTAAATACCCAAGCCATTGGACTGCAGAGGGATTTTCAGGCCCTACCCACTCATGGTGGTTTAATCAAAGCTGCACAGCCTCAAGATGCTATAAAGACCAGCCCACTTCAGACTGCCACCGACATCAGGGACCGGGGCTCACGTTTGAGAGACTGCGGCGCCCTGTTCCAATGCTTCCATCTCGGGCAGGACAGTAGAGTGGGGAAACTGAGCCAGAGTCCATCTCTTCCCAATCCAACGACCCTCTCGCGTGTCTGACCTGTTTTGTGAGAGCTTGTTTGGCACCTGTTGAGGGTCCCATGCATGGACAGAGGAGAGAAAGGTGGCAGGGCTTCCTGGGCAACCTGTGGCCCAGATGCAAGAACTGGGACCTCTGGCGCAAAGGTTGAGCCTTGAAAGTGGCACTGCTTCAGCCCATCAGGCTCCATGGGAACACCTCTCATGTAACTTACTTAAATCAATTCAGCACAAACTTGCACATATCAGCTCTTTGCAAAATGATCTGCCTAACCAGAACTGTTTGCTAAAGAAACAGGGAAAGAATTTCACACAACAAATAAGTTCAGAGAAATTTGCAATCTGTTCACACAATATGCAAAGGTACAATTAATTGAATAAATTACTGGTTACAAAAATTTTTTTTCCCACACAATTCTAAGCGTTTATAGCTTCTTTCATGTCGTTAGTTAACCCTTTGTGCAGCTGTTGGAGATTTTTAATTCTGTATGGTGACTTGCTAGGAATTTCACAAATTAAAAAAAATTACACGTTCTAATCATCTCCAGGCCTAGCAAATGTTGACCGGCATTGGATTTTAAAGCTTTTGGAAATGCTTAGTGTTATGTTGTCTTAAGAGCCACAGGGTGGAGCTACAAGTCCAGCTGTAAGGCAGTTTCCCTTTTGATTTAAGTGTGATAATTTTTGCTTTAACCGGCTGCTTAAATTCCAAAGGGGTAGACTTGTTAGTCTATTGTAGAAAGACAACAGAGTCCTGTGGTGCTTTTAAAGACTAACGGATTTATTTATCGCATGAGCTTTTGTGGGAGAAAATCCCACTTCGTCAGACGCTTTGAAGATGGGAAATTTACAGAATGGGAGGAAATTAAATGCAGGAGAGTGTATGACATAGGATCAGGTCAGGCTGTAACAGCAAATCAAAATAGGTGTTAGGATTCAAACACTGGGGAACAGCACATAGAGGAAGGTGAGGTCAAATCATCTGTTGTAATGAGAGAAAAAATCCATAGTCCCCGTTTAACCCCAAGACAACTGAGTCAAATTTGCATATAAGTTCGAGTTCTGCAGTTTCTCTTTGAAGCTGTGATTTGCTAGTCATCTGTTTCAATACAGCTATTAACAAGTCGTCAAGGGAGTGAGCAGAGAGACTGAAGTGTTCCCCTATTGGTTTTGTAGTGTTGCAATTTCTGATGTCAGATTTGTGTCCATTTATTCTTTGGCGCAGAGACTGTCCTGTTTGTCCAATATATAAGGCAGAGGGGCATTTCCGGCACATGATGGCATAAATCACATTGGTGGATGAGCAGGTGAACGAGCCCTTGATGGAGTAAGTGGCTTGATTAGGCCCTGTGATGGTGTCTTCAGTGTAGATCTGAGGGCAAAGTTGGCAGCGTGGTCTGTTGCAGGGATATGTTCCTGCTTTAGTGTTTCTGTTGTATGATCTGTAGTTGCTGGTAAGTATCGTTTTAAGGTTAGGGGGCTGTCTGAAAGTAAGGAGAGATCTGTCTCCCAAGGCTTGAGAGAGTGAGGGATCATCTTGTAAAATAGGCTGTAGATCTTTGATGTGTTGAAGCGGTCTGGCTTGGGGGTTGTAGGTGGTGACCAGTGGCGTTCTGTTGTTTTTTATGGGCTTCTCCTGCAGTAGACGACTTCTGGGTACCCATCTGGCTCTGTCAATTTGTTTTTTCACTTCTGCGGGTGGGTACTGTAGTTTTAAGAATGCCTGGTAGAGATCCTGAAGGTGTCTGTCTCTGTCTAAAGGGTCAGAGCAAATGTGGTTATCTCTTAGGGCTTGACTGTACACAATGGATCGTGTGGTGTGTCGAGGATGAAAGCTTGAGGGATGTAGGTAACTATACCGATCAGTAGGTTTGCGGTATAGGGTGGTCTTTATGTGCCCATCGCTAATTTGCACTGTAGTGTCCAGAAAGTGGATCTCTTGTGTGGAGTGTTCCAGGCTAAGTTTGATTGTGTTGTGGAAATTGTTGAAATCTCTGTGGAAATCTTCAAGGGCATCTTTACCATGGGTCCGGATGATGAAGATGTCATCAATATAGCGTAGGTAAAGTAGAGGTGCTTTGGGATGAGACGTGAGGAAACGTTGTTCTAAATTGGCCATAAAGATGTTGGCATATTGTGGGGCCATGCGGGTACCCATAGCACTGCCACTGACTTGAAGGTATAAATTATCTTCAAATCTGAAATGGTTGTGGGTGAGTACAAAGTCACAGAGGTCAGCCACAAGTTTAGCTGTGTCATCATCTGGATAGTTCTTCTAATAGCTTGTAATCCATCCTTATGTGGGATGTTAGTGTAAAGAGCCTCTACGTCGATAGTGGCCAGGATGGTATTTTCTGGAAGACTGTCAATGGATTGGATTTTTCTCAGGAAATCTGTAGTGTCTCTCAGATAGCTAGGTGTGTTGATAGCATAGGGTTTTAGGAGAGTCTCCACATAGCCAGATAATCCTGCTGTAAGCGTGCCAATGACTGAGATGATGGGGCGTCCGGGGTTTCCTCTTTTATGTATTTTTGGTGGTAGATAGAATATCCCTGGACGGGGTTCTGGCGGTGTGTCTGTCTTGATTTGTTCTTGTGCTGCTTTGGGGAGTTTCTTGAGTAGGTGTTGAATACCAAAAGGAACTACATCAGTGGGGTCTGAGAGGAGTGGTTTGTAGAACGTTCTATTGGACAGCTGTTTATAAGCCTCCTGATCGTAATCCGATTTATTCATGATGATGACGGCACCTCCCTTGTCAGCCTCCTTAATAATAATGTCAGAGTTGTTTCTGAGGCTCTGGAGGGCATTGTGCTCTGCATGGCTTCTTAAAGGCAGTGAAGTCTTCCCCTGCTGGTCAGGTTGATGAATTGGTTTATGGCCCATATAGGTTTTTAAGAATCTTCAGCCCCTGCTTGGCATTCTGAATTTTTTTTAATCAGTATACTAGTTAAGTGTTTCTATAGGCTCTCTGGATGTAGCAACTTCCTCATTTTCTTATACTGATTTGCTCAAAGCCACAATATACAGATTTGAAAACCCAAATTCCTTTTTAAAAAAAAAAGGAAACCAGTAGGAATTGGGCATTCAGATCCTATTGGCAGCTTTGGAAATCTCAGCGTGGGTGCATACGTTTAAGCTTTCAGATGTGATAAACAGCCTTTGATTCTGTGCACTGTGGGATGTTTAGTTGTGTAAAGATGCTAGTTGGGAAAAATGGAGTTACTTTTTTCAAGCCATATTCTCTTATTGAGTGTGAGGTTTGGCGATTGTGTATCAGCTCCATAGTTTTCCTGATGCAAAGATCCACATGGTGCTTCTCTGGCTCCTCTCCTGCTCAACATACATGCAAAGCCACCAGGGAGATGATGAAAGGAGCGGGACTATGGGTGATGACATGCAGCACCATAGACCAGGTTTTGAAAGGTATTCAGATGCCTACAGAGAGGGACCAAGTAGGATATTCTCAAGTTCCAAAACCACGTAGGTGCCCAACTCCTGACAAGGACAAGACACTGATTCAGAGTTATCGAGATCACATTATAAACTGGGCACAAACAAACACTGCATGGTGCTATGTGGCTAAATGTAAATGTGTGCATCTAGGAACAGATGTCATCCACACTGACATGATGGGGAGCTCTATCCTACGAAGCAGTGACTCTGAAAAAGATTTGGGGACCATGGTGGAACATGCACTCCCTGTGTGGTGATATAGCGAAAAGAGCTAATACAACTCTGGCTTGGATAAAGAGGGAAATTTCAAGTAGGATTAAAACAGTTTTTACCTCGTATTTGATTTTGGTGTGACTGCTGTTTGGAATACTGCGTCCAGTTCTCATGCCCACAATTCAAGAAGGATATTCATCAGCTGGAGAGGGTTCACTGAAGAGCCATGAAAATGATTAAAGGATTTGAAAACCTGCCTTTTAGTAGTCTCAAAGAGATTAGTCTATTGATCTTAACAAACAGAAGGTTAAGGAGTGGCTGATTAGTCTGTATCTACATGGGGAACAATTACTAAATAATGAGATCATCGTTCTAGCAGAGAAAGCTATCATGAGCTAATGGCTGGAAGTTGAAGCAAGAGAAATTCATATGAGAAATAAGGCATTCATTTCTGACAGAGAAATAGCCATTGAACAACTTACCAAGGGAAGGGTCATGGTGGATTCTTCATCAGTGACAATTTTAAAATCGAGATTGGAGGTTTTTCTAAAAGACCTGCCTTAGGAATTATTTTGGAGAAGTTCTCTGGCCTGTGTTATATGACCATAATCGTCTCTTCTGGCCTTAGAACCTATGAAGTTTATATTCCACCCTTGTACCTTTCGGGCTTTGACAAAAGGGAGTAGAGGAGGATTCCCTTTCTCTGATCATGATATGGGAAAAAAGCATACAGTTACATCTCATTGCTGTTTTCCAAAGGAATGAGTATACTTCCTTTGGCTCTGCTGCAAGCAGTTTGGATTTTGGCTCCTCTGAGTCAATGCTACTGCACATTTCCTGTTTGATATTTGATTTATCAGATTATAACTGGTTTTCTCTTGGCAATCCTTTAATTCCTTCCCTTCATTGGGCTTCATTCTCTTCTTCTTCCGGGGTCCCAACCCTATTATGTAACACACATTACAAAAATGTCTGTTTCTACTTCTGGAGAAGAGTGTCTGTGTGTAATTATTCATCCAAAAGATTCAGCATATATAACTGCTTCCCCTGGGGGCTCCATTGTATAATTGGATTTCATCCATACAACTTAAATCCTATCTTTACCCCTTAGGTAGGCCAGGCAGTATGTATTTAATGTTAATATCCCAGACACCAATTGAGAGAGAAATGAAGAAGGAATATAGAAAACAATGCAAAGGTTCTCCATCAGAGAAATAAATGGCACAGTATAAAGGAGTGCTCATACAAAAATGGCTGCCATCTTTTCACCAAAACTGTCAGCAGAAGCCCTTGGGGTTTCCTGAGGAGTTAATTTATCTTTAGCCTTGATGTCCCATTCATCTCATTCTCTCTTCCCTGTGCTGCCGCTGGTACATTGAATACACTTGTCTTACCACTTCACCGAACTATGTACCTACCCTCATTCAAGTTCCTGTGGGAGACAGTCTTCTTCTGCAATGCCTATGAGAAGTCACCTGGCAACATTACTCTTTTTTTAGTTTCTCAGTGCATTCTATCTTTACTAGGTGGGTGTTTTCTAGACTGGAAGTCCTTTCGGCAATAATCATCTCACTTTGTGACCTGTATGTCGATCCCATTGTTATTTCAGAATGAATAAATAATAAAAGAAAACAGCTCATCACTGCACCCCTGGAATTGAACTGTCTAGTCTGATGCCGTATTTAGAACATAGTCTCATAGTGACAGTATTTAACCCCAGATATACAGGGCAAAATGACATTGTTTTAGTATCCACTCATTCACAGATATAAGATGCTTCATCTACATCTGGCTGCACAACTCTTCTCAGCCACATGGATGGTCTATGTGAAAGATGGATTTCACAAAAGGATTCGCCTTAACCACAATAATATTGAGAAGAATGACTTATGTGCCTGCGTTTATACTTACGATGCCTTCTCATTTTTCCAAAACGAAGAGTTCTGTGGCAAAGACTGAGATTTATTTATCGCATGAGTTTTCATGGGTGAAAATCCCTCTTCGTCAGATGCTTTGAAGATTCCTTGTTTTTTTTGCTGACCTAGACTAACAGGGCTACCCCTTTGGAATGTCTCATTTTCCAGTAATTCTTGTATTTCTCCCTATTCCTCAAGGAATTTAGGAGCGTGAGTCGAATTGACTTTCAATGGAACACATACCCCTAAGTTCTTCATGTGCTTTTGAAAGCATCCCCTTAAAGCAGCGTGGCATCCAAGATGCAAATTTGAATCCAGATGCAGATTTCAAAGTCTCTGTGTGCTCAGAACTGGAGCATTAGTTTGTCCCATTATAAAGATACTCTAGTCTGAGTCTTTAAAAGTGCCACAGGACTCCTTGTTTGTTTTGCTGAGTTAGATTAACACGACTCGCCCTTTGGAACTTGTCTATGCGTAAGATTACTCATGTGAATGTTCCCAGGTGGTAAGCACTTGAGTGGTCCTCTTGCAGTTAATGGGAACAGTGTGCTCAGAAACTTGACTGAGGTTTGCACTTGAGTCTAATTCCAAAGCATTTAATACAGATGGAAGGAAAGCACATCCATATTAGATATGCATCTTAAAAAAAATACTAGAAGAGTTGTTGGAAGAGATACTGTAGTATAGCAACAGCTATTTACATGGGGTAAGTGTACAAAAATACCCATATTCTGCAATAGTTATAGGAAGTTTTATATTAATTTCCTGCTGTTTTAGCAGTTAATTGTCAATCAATTTAATGTGGAACGCTCCACTATAATTCACAAGTTTTATCCATTGTATGAATAAAATTGCACACTTTTGTGATTTTTTTTCATTTAATTGAGATCAAAAGATTTATCTGTATTGTTAAAAAAACATAGGGCCTCTAATTCTCAGTTGATATTAATTAACCTACAACTACTACTTTGTAAAATGTAAATTAAACACTATTTTTCCAAGCATATAACCAAGCAAAAATAAAAGAATGCCAGCTGCAAAATAATTTTAGGGGAAATGGATTTGGTGAAAAATTAAGGGTGATATTTTCACAAGGGCTGTGTACTGACTCAGCTCTGTAACACAAATAAATCCATGCCCATTTTACCATTGACTTTAATATGAGCAAAGGCAGATCAATTCTGAAGACCTTTGAATATCCCACTCTAAATAGCCACCTTGTAGGGGAGATATAAATGGCCTCATACCTCTGTCTCAACCCTAGACACTGCGGCCAGATTTTAATCAAGTTTTAATTTTTATTAATGTGAACTGTGCCTGCCTGGCCATAATTCACCTGGGAAAGTCATGTAAGAACCCTCCGTTCAGCCATATACTGTCCCTCTTGCGCATGCTTCCCTGGCTCCTTTTTGCTCCCAGGTTAAATTCAATCCCTTTGCTCTCTGTCAGGTCTCACCATATATTAGATCGATTCTGATCTTGTCTCCTTATTCTTCCCTCTGTGCTCTAGTCACTTAACAAAGCAGCTCATCTGAATGGTCCCTTCTTGTCCCTTTCCCCCACCAGCCCCTGCACTCATTCATGCTGTGCCATATGCCAAGAATGCCCTTCCTTTTACCCCATTTGCTACTGCACATCTCTTTAAATCCTATCTCAAACTGCCTTTTCAACAAGGAAATTCAGATTATAAATTACTGATTTTTATATATAATATAACCTAAGCCCCTGCCTTCTGGTTTTTAGAACAAGCAGGTAACTAAAAACAGAGGATGCATGGTCATGCTCCCCTTGATGCCAACAATGGGAAATTTTGTGCCATTGATTGGCATGGTGCCGGGATGGGACTCTGAAAAAGAAGATAGACCTAGTATTCCCTAGCCACTTGCATAGACTAATTCAAGGGTTAGGAGGTGCTCAATGAACACGGCAGTCCTGCCATAAAGCCATGACATGAGAGCTGTCTTTCTCAGAAATAACATCTGCATACAAGCTGCCAATAACCAGCAGAGCAATTCCTCATTGTTTTTGGTCCCTGCCCCTGATTTCCCCAGAGGTGAGCTTACCTTCCTTATGTCTCAGATCCTAGGCAGTCCTGGTTTACTGACCTCGCAGCTTATTTAGGCTTTATCTGTGATCAGAGTCCTGTGGCACTTTTAAACATTTATTTATTGCATGAGCTTTCGTGGGAGAAAATGCCACTTTGTCAGACACTTTGAAAATGGGAAATTTACAGAATAGGAGGAAATTAAATGCAGGGAAGTGTATGACATTTTCAAGTCGGGCTGTGATGGCAAATCAAAATAGATGTTAGGATTCAAACTCGGGGGAAGGTGAAGTCAAATCACGTGTTGTAGCTGAGTTTCAGCAATGTCACAAAACCCTTTCTTACAGACTTTTCCTCCAGTCTGTAGCCGTCCATGCCCCTTTCACAGCTGAGGTCACTAGTGATAATTAAAAGCCACCTGATCAGGAGCAGTTGGATAATTGCTACACCACAGCCAAAGTAGAACCTGACTCCCTTTGAGAGACCAGTGAATCTGCCTGCGATTTAAGACAAAGTAAGTCCTGTGTAAGGACTTCAGGGTTTAGTCCCGTGTGAACACAAACCCAAGGAGGAGTGCGAGCATTCTTTGCAGCAATCACACAATCTGATAAGAAGCAAATTTAGGAGAACACCAGGGGAACCTTTTCCTTCAGTTATCCCTAAGGTGAGCAGGTTTTATTACTTCTTTAGCTTTCATTTTCAGACTAGATCACAATGAGAAGGGTGTGTCCTTTGCTTTTTTTTTTTTTTCCAACAGTTCAGCAATGAAAAAGGCCATAATTTGACAAAAGTTCAAGAAAGGAGACAGGGTACTAGAAAGCGTATTGCTTTCATGACATGCTGTCTGCTCTATATTATGTTTATGAGATGGGGAGCAAATTTCTGTACCCTATGAGCAAAAAATAAGAAAAAAACAGGCACCCTCCTTGCAACTTACCTTTATCTATCTGTCTTTTGTATTCCTTTTATAATATTTTCCAGTAATATGCCCAAAAAATTGTTGCATCTCTATAGTAAACTGGGACACTCTGGATTCTTACTATAGGACACTGTACTACAATTTTACATACAGTGTTCACTCGTCCCTAGCATGACTCAAGGACTAAATCCAGCTATATTCTCCATTCTTACCTTAAATAGAATTCCTGTTTATTGTAGTAGGAAGTCTGCCCTTGTAGGGGCAGCAGGCCTTGGTCCACCCAGAGGGTAAAATTCATTGCTATGCAGAGAGATGCCCCAGTGCCTATGTGTTACTTAAGGCATATCTCCAACCCTAAGTCTTAAGAAATCCCAAGTCAGCCTTCAAAAGTCATGAGATTGACTTAAACATCATGATTAAAAATATTGAAAATGTTGTGTTGTGTGTTTTTTTTCAAGGCTAGGTCCTCATTAGGCACTTAAACTCCCATTGGTATTTAGGAAAGTAACGGCCACTGGGAGGTGGATATGTTAGCTTTTTTAGTCCATTTTCAACTCTACACTACAACCCTAGGGGCTAGAAAACTAAAGGCTGAGTTTCAGCTAATCATGTGACTCCAAGACCTGGGGCAAGTCTCACTGCAGTGTGTGTCTGAGCTGTCCACTGGAGAACCAGGTCTGACTCGTAGGGGGTAGCATGAAGTAGAGGGTTGCTTGCGACATCATTCCTTGGTTTTCTTAAAGCTTGAGCTTTGTGAGTGATGTGAGTACGAGAGGATCAGCTTTCATTAAAATGGGGCAAGGGGGAAAAAAAGTAAGTGTCTGCCTTCCTGGTTCCAGAGAAATGCATGAAAATGTGACCCAAATGTCCCAAGACTCAAAAACCCAAAAGCAAATGAATAGAGCCCCAAATGTGTATTTCAAATCTCAGGATTTTTAAGCCAATTTCTTGATTTTTTGGGGAGCTTGTCTCCTGATTTTTCAGTGCTTGGGGTTGGTGATACAGGAAAGGTGTAACCACTGCGGGGACAGGTCCCAACAGCACCTTAACAAGTCATTTACTACTTCTCATTCCCTTTATACTCCCTTTAGTTCAGTGTGTTTAATTAATTAATTTTATGTGTTCTTCCACCTGTCTTTTTTTTATACTTGCGATTCAGCAAAGCAATAAAAGTCCCTTTATTTGAAAATTGGAAGATGAAAACTAGTGTAATGAGCTTGCTACTTCCTTAAATTCTGGTAACTTGGGCGTGTTCTGATGGTATAGATGATTCATAGAGGAAAATTATAGACTTATGCAGGTGTGTACAAGTGCCTAGGTGGGGTTTAGACAAACAGGGAATTTTATATGGTAATAAACATTGGGCATGTGATTTTAAATCCTTCAGGTTTTTTTTTTTTTTAAAACTTGGTAAGGACAAATAGAATGAAGCCTATTTTTTTTTTTTTTTTTGGTTGAGGACAGTCTCACCACTTTGCTTTTATGCTGGATGTGACTGAAAATATGGGGCTGGGTAACCATACAGTACTGTTTATCTGCAAACAGGTAGAAATATCATCCTGCTCTTAAGACAGCTGCAAAACATTGGGCTGTAATTTCCCAAATTCTCTCTCTTCTTGGCTTGCTTTTATTCTCAATGTAAAGAAGGGGTATACTCCAACACTTGGGCCCAGATCTTCAAAGGGAATGAGGTTCCCTCCCTGCCATTGAAATGAAATCAGTGGAAGTCAGGAGCCTCAATATCTTGGAGAATCGGGGCCTTAGGTCCAAGAGTCTTTCTGACTGGGCACAGTGTACATGGGATATCCTCCCTGCAAGGCCTCAGTCTTTTTATTTTCCTTAATAGTGCTAATACAATTATCTTGTCTGACTATCAGAACAGCTCTGCCCCTCCAAAGCGCACCCCAAAGTCTGAGGCTGGGTCCTAATGTCATACAGTGAAAATCAGGAGATTGCAGGTGAAGAAATCTGGAGTGCAACACAAAATATGTATCTACTAACACTGATTGTACAGGACTTGGCTCTTGCTGTTCCCTTCTCTGCATCTTCTGCTCACGGATCACAGGGCTTTTCTCTGTCC
Organism: Pelusios castaneus; assembly: GCA_007922175.1. Lineage (NCBI taxonomy): Eukaryota > Metazoa > Chordata > Testudines > Pelomedusidae > Pelusios > Pelusios castaneus. The sequence continues at coordinate 355,052 of ML685956.1, forward strand.
TTTTCCCACAGTCTTCCCACTGTTTCTTCTGCCCTGCAGTCACTGCTATGCAGAGCAGCCTCACCGCCTCTCTTGATTTCAAAGCACATCTGGAGGAAAAAAAAAAAAGAGGCCTATCATGTAAACCACTTTACCTCTAGGGAAGTCAGTGGAACGAAACAAAATCTTGGGAGGACCTGGGCCAAATTTAAAGGGAGATTTGTAGAGTGAGGGAAGGGAAAGGACCAAAGGGAAATGCTGTGTTGTAAGTATATATGGAAGTGCTTAGCCGACCTCGGATCTGTATCTGGCTTGAAACATTGTTTTGGGGGGGAGGTTTTGACCGTAACAGTAACAAAAGTAACAGTAAAAAAGACATGGAATAGAAGTAGGGATCTTTCACAGATCCACTAAGATGCTCAGGAAATGGGCCAGATACTGAGAGAGAAGAATGTTTGAAGTGGAAAGGAAGTCCTGTGGGTGGTGTGGGAGGAGAGAAAGTGAAAGGTCAAGGATATAAGTTACCAGATCACACATACTGTGTGGCGCTCCAGCTGGGTTCAGATTTTGGCCCACCTCCAGACTTGTGGGTGCTAATCCAAACTAAACCTGAGGCTCTCACCTTTCCACTGCAGAAAATTGCAGAGGACACAACAACAAATAAATAACTTTGTCCATGCAAGGCCTGGGGCCTGTATGGAAAAGCACTTGGGTGGGAGAGGACCATTTATTGAAATCACTTGCATCTCCTTCAAGGGGCTCATGTTATGAGTTTTTGGAGGTGCCTGTAATCCTTCCCACAAAAGCACCAGCCCATAAGCAAGAGGTCCGAAGGCAGACTGCAGGGCCCCTAGGACTATCGAGCGCAGGTTAACATCATGTGACAGGAGATGGCTGCTGCCAGGGAAACTGATGGCTTTTTTTTTGGCTCAGAAAGCAAAGGAAACTAAAGAGAAGGAACATTTCCTTGTATGTGTGCGTTGGACCCAAACGGCACGAGAATAAAGAATCATATTTTTAGAACAGATCAGTAGGAATGAGAGAAGATCCCAGGGCAGCCTACAGCCTGCATCCCAGAATCCTGATATAGCTAGAAGAGGAAGGAAAAGAACCTGTGCAACTCCGCCTTGCCAACAGACGTGCCATGGACTAGAGAGAGAAGTTATGACCTAATGCCCCTGCTTAAGTGGGAATCTGGGAAAGTTTGTGGTGTCACTGATGTGAGGGGAGCAGTTCATGAGTTACTGGTTAAGAAACATTGGGACAGGCACGGACTGGTCATGGACATTCGGTGTGGAGTTATACAGAGAGCACCATGCTTAAATAATCTAATTAATTCCCACAAGGATGTGACAATGAGAGCTGACAGGAGCAGAGCAGCAGATATAATTTACTTGGACTTTGAGAAGGCTGTCCGCATAAAGGACTAGTATACCCTGTCAGCAAAGGCAGGAAAACCATGGTGAAATTCTCCTCTGGGTCCTGAAATGGGCTTACCCACTAGGGTCAAATAGCAGGGAGATATATTGACACTGGCTGAGTGGGAGGGCTGGAAGTGGCAAGAAAAGTGCCATGGGCTTCTCAGTATTAGGTCCAATCTTGTTTGCACTTGCAATCAGAAGAAAGAGCAGCTGGTGGAACGGGTTAAGCATTTGCAAGTGTGACAAACCCAGTCACATGACAACAGTCTGTCGAGAAAGCTGTTGCATAGATTGCTAGCTCATCAGGTCAGAAGAGGCCACTGTGATCTAATCTGATCTCATCCTAATTGCCAGCCAGGGGCTAAATTGGGCCATCTTTACTCCCCCCTGAATATTCCAGCAATAAAGTTCTGAAATCAACATACAGCTACTAAGCATGAGTAAAAGTGGCTGCCTTTGACCGTAAGGCAGTTGTGCCCAAAATATGGGTTACAGGCTAATGAGAGTGGCCCACATAGATGATGGGTCCCACTGCATGCTGGGAAGGGTCACCTCTGCCTGCAAACTCCTCAGAGCAAGGTGGAACCATACAGGTCGCAGAGCTCTGTCTTGTCTTTACTTACCAAAGAGGGAAGGTGGTTGTAATTTGGGTCCTTCTATATAAACTGCATGCAGCCCCAGGGCTTTTGACAAGATGCCAGAGGAGGCGAAAGTAAGGGCGTGAAGGTTCAGTAAACTCCAGTAGCGGATCAGATATTCACAGCACTCGTTGGTTTCTGATGCAAGGAATGATCAGGGCATAGAGCAAGTAATAACACTAAATAAGAAACAAAAACTCTAATCTCCCTAGCAGCTCAGTACAAATCCAGCCTATTTGAGTAAACTGCAAAGCACACCCCACCCCATCCAAAACACAGAATCAGAAAGCCACACTTTCTCTCTGTAAATAACTAGCAATTCCTGAGGAAATGGGTCCCAGATTTCCCTATGAATTGGGGCCTTAAAGCTCTGACATAGGGAGCTATTCATGGAGGAAACTTGAATCGAGTCGAGTTGTGCTTTTTCCACAAATTGTTTATGCTCAGTCTGGGTCTGTGTTGGAGACCTAAAGAGCAATAATGTGTTGCACCCAAGTCCTGCAGTGGGAGAGCAGGTTTAGATGAGCGCATCTTTGCATGCAGAACTCAAACACAAAGGAGGACAAACTAATTCCAAAGAGGGACTGATCATAGGGTCACCAGCTGGAGCTGATGGATTGATCTGTGGACTGAAATAACCATAGCTGTGCTTTGCTGTGCTTCCCTAACGGTAACAAAAGACGGTGACACAGAGGAAATTAAAGTCAATTGTCTGTTCTCCTGACTCTTCTTGGCTGTGCAAGTGTTGATGTTTTAAAAAGAGAGACCTGTAGGTGAGGAATTACTCCAGGAAAAAACTCAATGGAATTACAATGGTGTAAATCAGATATAAGAAGAATCAGGTTTAGCATTCAGTGCTGAAATTCCCTCACGTAACCTTTTCTAGAAATGGCCTGAAGTAAATAGGATGAAATTCAATAAGGACAACTGTAAAGTACTCCACTTCAGAAGGAACAATCAATCGCTCATGCAATAAATACATCTGTTAGTCTTTAACAGTGCCACATGACTCTGTTTGTTTCTCTGCAATAGACTAACACGGCTGGCTACCCCTTTGGATCTTGACTACGTGGAAAGCGAAGTATGAGTCTGCGTAACACTGTTGCAATAAACAAACAAACAAGCAAAACTAAATAAATAATTCTAGGATGCATTAGCAGGAGTCTTGTAAACAAGATACGGGATGTAATTCTTCCATGTTACTCTGCACTATTTAGGCCTCAGCTATAGTAGTGTGTCCCGTTCTGGAGACCACATTTCAGGAATGATGTGAACAAATTGGTGAACTCGAGAGGGGGAAAAAAACAAACCCTTGCATATCTTTTAATCCTGTTTTTCACAGGACTGCAAAGCTGTACTCGGCCGTTGTCAGAATCCTGCTGAAACAGTCCATGAAACCTTGCTCTCAGGTTTTATTTTGTTTATTGATAAATCTGGTTTAAACAGAGACTAGTTTGTATACAGGAAGACGAAGTACCTGAGTGCAAACAGTGCAAAGAACTGCTAGGGTCAATTTGGTCCCATGGGCTGATCCACCACGTGCACAGGGATTGCTTGGTGTGCCCTGCAATGGGAGAGGGAATGTGTGTGTCTGCCCATCCCTCTGCCTAGCAATCCCTCCTGCCCCAGCAGCAAGTGTGCCCTCCAGCTGCCCATCTCTGTCGCTCCTGTGTTTCTTCCCCCCATCTCCCAGGCCTGGCGCGTAGGGGTGGCCCCAGGGTCCCCTCTCCTCCCAGGGATTGCAGCGGGGAGCGAGGGAGGAGTGGTTCCTGCCGCTCACAGCAGGGGAAAGCCGGGAGCACCTGCCTGGGTGGGGTGCTGGTGCCCTGCCTGTCCTCCGAGAGCAGCCTCGGGGGGAAGGAGGGAAGCGGGTAAGGGACATCGCCTCCCCAGAGGGATTTTTACCTCAGGTGGCACCGAACACGTGCACCCCTGGGAAAGAGCAGACGCCTTGCTGGCAGCCCCTTCCCAGCGGGGCCTGGCGTGGCGGCTCTTTGCTGTGTCCCCGGTTGGCTGCCAAGGTCTTTCTTCCCATCACCAGCCCCCCCGGCCACCCTGTCTGGGGCAAGAGGACAAAAGTCGCAGCGTGTGAACGAAGAGGCCTTCCTCTGGGCCCAGGGGACTCGCACTCGCCTCGCAGGCTTTCCCTCATCCCCTGGCCTCGTGCCACGCTGGTGCAGGAACCCAGCCCTCCCGCAGCCCAGGGACCACCTAACCAGCCCCCAGCATCCGCTCTGCACAACGCCCCGGCGCTCCCTCCTGGCCTTCTGCCTAGCCAGCTTTTCCTCACGTTTTTGGCCCCCAACCTCGCTCAGTTCAGCCTTCTCTCAGGGCCGGGACTCTCACAGCCCTCCCTGAAAGTCCTCTCTGCTTAGAAATCCAGATCCCGTTCTTTTATCAGGGCTTTCCACTGGAGCCTGCACCGTTCCCAGGTCCTCCTGATGATCTGGTTAGAGATGGGTGGGGAAGGTAGAGGGAGTCAAACTGAGAACAAGGAGACATCCTTCCTCTGTCTGAAGCTTTGAGACAGAAGATTGACATGCCCACGAGACAAGGAGCACGCCCCACACCCTATTTGTGCGCAAAATAACGGTCGGCTTCATACATTCTTTTCCCAAGAACAAATCTCGCAGAAGAATAGCTCATTCCTCTGGGCCAGCACCCTGTCCGGTATGTTGATAACTTTCCAGAGCTGATGTGTGTATTAGTCACCCTTGCTGGTTCATTGCTGATCTGAAAGACAGAGGTTAAATAATTGCGAAAGCAAGGTTGATGTCATCATGGTGTCTGATTGAAGTTGGTACTTGGGAACCATCAAGAGAGATGTGTTTTCTTTGCTTTTGCTGAGGAAAGGGTCACACTGAGCAACAGTTCTCAACCTTTTCTCAGAAGTGCAGCCTGATGCAAAATATCTGTGTGGCTGAGTCACCCCTTCCTCCCCAAACCGCACGCTAGTGGACTGCACAAAGACTTGAGTGGCTGTATGTTATATTAGATGTGACTTCTCTTCTGCATTGCTTTTTAGTCTTCTTTCTCTGCTTTTCTATATTCTTTGTGTATAGGGCCTGGGACTAGTCTATGTATAGGGTTTCTTATTTTCCATTTTAATCACTTTAATGCACTCTGATTAAAAAAGAACCAACCCGTGTTTGTCCAATAAACACCAGAAATGGTTATTTGTATTTAAAACCTTGTCCATACGGCGCAGTAATGTGGAGTACAGGCGGATAATTTCTTACATGCACTAATGTGCCACTCATTAATTGTTCAGGATAGACCCTACTGGTGTGCACTAAAGGTTTGAAACAGTGCTATGTTAAAATGCATTAGGGAGCTTTGCAAAGAGATTACTCATTACAGAGTGCACTACTGTAATGAGTAATGTCTGTAATATTACAGTACAGCCAAAGAGAGGCCCCAAAACCTGATTTTTGGATAGTTACATAAAGTTCAAAAATTGCTAAAACTAAAACCTGAAAAATTAAACTAATAGACTCCTCCCACTGCACTCCCAAAAAGCCCTGTCTCTGGGCCATACATATGAACTGCATACCTCTATATACCCTAAGATGTATGTATATATATATATATATATATATATATATATATATATATATATAATGTGTGTGTGTTATATATATATAACATTTCACATTTTTATATATATATTGTCTATATAACTATATGAGTATGTTTTAGGGGTCAGTTCTATATACTTCATCATGGTTACACGTCTTTACATTTCATATGCCTGTGTTATGCTCCTTCTGTGGGCTGGAGGAGTTCTTCATGCAAACATCATAACATAGAAAGGTTCCTGGATATGAGGTTAGGAGAAGGAATCGTGTGTAGCTACATTTGCATGCTTGGTCTCTCTTGTATGTAAAATCATGTTCCATAAACATGTCTGCTTTGTATAGGAGTGTTTTGCAATGCTGTATGGGTTCTCATCAGCTCTCTGGCATGAGAGGGTGCAATTCCAGTGAAATCCACTTTACCCAGTGCTGAATTTGGCTTTATATCTATATATACCTCTCCTTATCCTGCTTGACCCCTTTACTATGGATTCCCCTCTCCTTATGCTCTGGTTTCATGTCTAAACCCTGTCTTCTTCATGCCATATCATGGCTTTATGCTCCCCATGGGGAGGGGCCATACTGGGAACCATTGATACGGAAGCAACATTTCCATGCTGTGCCTGCAAGAGATGAGAGTTATTTCTAGCTTTTCTGTACATACCACACCTGGTATGCACTGCTGTGAAAGCTGCCCATGCTCGTAATTCAGAGCTATATAACACTGTGCCCTTTGCATCTGTGGCACTCAAAGTCCTGATTTGTCTCTTCACACAGAGCCGGCTTCTCACAGCTCAGGGCAAAGAGTTGAAAACTCTTCCTTTCTAAGCTCACTCTCTGGCTTCTCTAATGACCATTTTTGCCCTCTTCTGATTATCTAGACTCTCAAAAGCTGCACGTGAATATGATGAATTGTGTATTTCCAATTATCAGTAAAGGGTGAAGCTAGGTGTGAGTTAATGTAAATAGCCGAAAGAAAAAAAGAGACACCAAAAAACTGCTTCAGATCTGGAAAGACAATTGGCTGGTTTATTACTAGAGGTGGGTTCAAGCCAGAGTTCTGGGTGTGGGAAGTTTGAATCCTCACAACTCTGAACTGAAGCACTGTGGGGCTGGGAAGAAAAGCTTTGTTCTCTGATACTTCATTTCAAAGGGACACAACTCTCAGACTAAAGTGGGAAAACGATATAGCCAAGAAGATCCAATAACATCCTTACATCATCACATGGTCTTTTGATGACATCATGCAGCTCCTGAAGCCATTCCGAGGCCCCAGAGCAATTGCATCCTTTCCTGCGAGACTCGTGGCCATCCATGAGGCTAGTTAATTCTGGCAGAGTTCGACTGTCACTGAATATCAGCTAGCTACTCCAAAGGTTTAATATTAATACTCCTTAGTTCTCGTGTGGGACTCTTCTTCTCTCACTCTTGTAGCACTTCACAAAAGTAGGTGAGTGTTATGAAAGTCGTTTTACCCATGGAGCAATTGAGGCACAGAGAGTGAGAATGACTTGCCAAAAATGGAATAAAAATCCAGTGGCCAAGCTGGGAATAGCATTCACTGACTCTAAGGTACATGTAGACCCCAGCTGCCACATGCCAGGCCAGAACTTGCAATGTCAGCTCTCATTTTGCATTATTACTACAGAGAATGCATCTTTCCTAGCGTATGTGGGAGATCTAGTGCTCCATTCCCGGCCCCAGCTGAGCTATACTTGGCTCAAGACAGAGTATGTATGCATGGAGCGGCGGGGAGTGGCTTTTGTCTTTTTATTCATGGATCTATCCCTGGCACCCTCTGCAACTTACACTGGCTGTTGGTGGCACCAAGTGGGGCTTGAGCAGCCAGGACTAGGTAGAGCAAACAGTACACTGGCCACAATCCCTTTTCCCTGGCTATTTTCTGTATTTCAGAAGCTGCAAAATGGGTTGTTTTCTAAGGCCATCATGTTGGTTCTGCACCGTCCAGAGAAGCTCCTGGCACAGAGGGAATTCTCTGGTGGCCCTGGCCACTGGTTTTAAGGCCCTGCTGTACCCCCCTGAGTGGTGTAAAGAGCCATAACATAACAGAGAATTGAGACCTAAGTTTTGATTCCTAGTAGATCCTCACTCCCATGGGTTGGGAAGTCAATAGAGGCTAGCTCCTGAAGGACTCCTTCTCCAACAATCGATTTGCTTCAATAGTAATTCCCTTTGGTTATTTATGAGAAGGACTGACTGCTCCAAAGGAAGATTTCTTTGTTCCTTCTTCTGATGGAAGGATGAATTGACAGTGAGGTCACAGTTGCAGTGATGCGTTGGTAATAACACCTAAATTAAGAGTTGTTTCTGGCTTTGCTAAGGTTCCTGAATCTTTGAGCATGTCTTGAACGGTTTTAGGGCTGAATTTTGAGCATGCCCAGAAGTGAGTTTTAAACAAACCTGATCAAATTGATGGTTTTAGGTGTTCTCTCCTGGTTTTGATCCCTGAGCAGATATAAATCAGTGGGTGCTAATCATACAAACAGAAACTCAAAACAAGATTTGTGCAACCCTGGGTGAATCAAAACCACTGCGTCTGAAACACCTCTAGCCTGGAGTGGGGAGAGGTGTAAAATGGGGGGAAATGTGGTGATTGTAAAAGCTCAGAGAGATGCAGAGAAACCCCTTGAGGGGGAAAGTCATCATTACATTATGTGAGTAATCTGTTGTGATTTTCTCTGATGTGAAGTAGAACGAAAAGCGATGGGAAAAATTTTTTCCTTTTAATTTATTTAAGTTTTGAATGACTCTTGTTTGCCTTAACACATTTGCTGGTAGCTGTTTTCTACAAAACATGCACTGAACTAAAACCAGTTTCTGAGCTCTGTTTTCCTGCTTCGATAGCTGCCCCTTCACCTGACCCACACAGTGGAAACCAAGGTTTCGATTACTTGTGTCCGTGCCATTTCTGATACAAGAGGCGCCAAAGCCCCACGGGCTAATGAGAATAAAGCTGCCAACAGCTGTAGATTCATCCAAAAGATTTTGTTTGCTTGACAGTGTTTCCAAACCCTTGTGAGGTGTTTTTGGGTTTTTTTTCCTTCCCAATCTAGAAACGGGCATGGGAACTCCATGAGATGATATGTGCTCATGAGATTTCCTGCATTTCCTGTAGGGGCGGGGTTGGAAACACCATAATCAAAGTTCCTCTCTGAGCATTTCTACTGTCAGCAGGGACTGGGGCAAAAAAGCTGGGCAATAGTTTAAAAAAAAAGAAAGAAAAGTGTTGAACTTTGGGAAGCTGAACTTTGAAAGTGGGTTGGGTTCCATCTGAGCTGGGCTGAACGGTCATAGTGAAACCAGCTGTGAAAGTGACCTTTGCCTTTGTGGTTTATTACAAACCCAAAACACGGGTCCCATTGACTGTTACCCCAGCTAGCTCTCACCTTAGCTGGCGTGAGAGTTGAGCATGCTTGGACCAAGCGCGGAGTGTGCTCAGGATCCATTCCAGTCAGCCTGTGTTGAGTTGTGGATTTGATTATAAATTAGTTGATGCTTAGCATGTGGCCAAGTTGGTTTTGAATTTGGGATTTTTTTTTTAAACCTTAAACTAAGTGGCTTTGAAGTGTGTAAACCAAAACCAGAGAGACAGACACAGGAACCCCTGTGAACTGAAACCATTCGGTTTCACCCTAGACTTATTTGTTGTGTTTAGAGTTTGAGGCAAAAGTGAAACTCAGCTGTAAGAGCAGTACCCCTCCTTACTCTCATCCATCTTGCCTTCTAATCCCCTTTCTTAGGCAGGTTTCCTGAATCAGACTGGAGCTGGGGTCACTTTCCTTCCATTTCCTAAGTGCAAACACAATGCGCTAGGGGAGGCTGGCTGGATGTAAGGAAATGAGCTGACTGGCACCATGTGACGGTGTCTGAGTAAGGCTCTAAATGATTGCTAACATTCTAACTGGATTGTATGTGTGGACGCACTTGCGGAATGGATCTGGGTAGATGGGGGATCCACGTTGGATGTTTTCAAGTCACACTCCCCGCCTCTGGGTCAAGCACAAATCAAGTTTGTATCTCACTTTTCGTATCTTTTAACCTTCTGTCTCCTCCAGTTGCAAAGACTAAGCCCAAGAAAGAAAGAAACAAAATATTAAGGAAACATTAACGGGAAACGAACATCTTGTTAAGCTCTCTAGATAAGAAACGCAAGAATCATTCCTTTTAAGTAATATCTGCAGTACAGTGTGTTCTGTACGCCTTAGCTGGCCTGTGGGGATGGCCTTATCTTTTAATGTGAAGCACTAGGTGTTTAAATCAAGAACATTTTTTCACAGTGTGAAATTATGTCAGGTGACTGCTGAAAGCTTGGGCTTATGACCGACTTTCCAAAGCAGTTTCTTTGTTAGGGGCTCGCCACCTAGTGTTTACATCTGTAACGGCTGTTCTCTTTATTTGAGCCACAACTAAGGACTTGTCAAGAATGGGTCAAAGCTACTGTTTGTCAAACAAAAGGAGCCGTTGCGTGGGTATATACAAAATGGAGGCACTAAAGGTTATGCTCTTTGGGGCTAGATTCTGACTAAGCTTTTGCAAAACACCAATGCTTTTAGATTACAGAACACTGTAGCTAGGAGTGGGCCTCTCAGGTGGGGCAGGCAGAAAAACACTATCTAGAATGCTAAAAATAGCATGCGCAGTGACTCAAGCTAGCCGCACCTGAATGCAAACACACCAGTACCTGTTGGGTCCATTCTCAGGTGAGTAGCCCAGCCCCACGAGTGTGCCCCTGGCTGGATTGCTATTTTTCATCTCTTGGCTACAGCAGAGCTAGCTGTTTGTCCATTCTGCTGGGAAAAAACACTTCCAGCTGCTGTGTGAACATATCTTTGGGAAACAAACATTCTGTTGCTCTTTTAAAAAAGAAATCAAGCCAGCGATTGCCATTTATGCTAAGGTTCACCATTCCGGCAGGGTAAGGAGTCTTAAAGTGAATACAAGCGTAATTTGCACCACAGTCATGTAAAAGACTTGAACTGAGAACAAGAATTGGGTCCTGGAATACACAGATTATTAGAGTCCTGCCGATCCACAGACAGACCCTTTCTATCTATGGACCATGTCTGGGGATCACAGATGGGATGCGGACAAAAACTTGTGTGTGTGGTGAAGAGTGTCTCTACCTGTCTATTCCAATGCATTTCGAACATTGCCCTTTGGGGCAGTGATAGTAAAACCAGAAGTAACTCCATAAATTAAGCTCCCCAGAGCTGCATTTAATTTAGCATGAAACAGGAAAGCCAGTTTTTAATATGTTAATTAATAACATAGTCCTGGATTCATTGCTCACATTGTGAGGAGCACCTGACTCTGCACGTAGTCCCACGGATTGAGGGTAAAGTGCTACTCAGCCTGAGTAAGGATGGCAAAATCTGGCTCCCTGTCTCTGCTTTGGCGTGGCTAACCCTGTCCCTGGATACATATGATTTCAGTAATTACTTGAGCCCGAATCCTGAAAGATGCTGCACAGCTGCAATTCCAACTGAATTCAGGGAATGTTGAGTGTGTTCAGCGTCAATCCAGATTCAGCCTTCATATTTATTTAACAGACAATAACCTCCTTATTGAACCCCACGTGTCACACTGATCCTTCTTACAGCAAATAGGATTTTAGTAAACACTCGACGTGTATTTTAACAGCTGCCTTATGGGAAGGAGTCCATTTACTTAGCTCAGAATTGCCAGGACTATACTTTGTAATGGTTATTTAATATAGACTAAGAGCAAGAATGTTGTCTAGTGGTTAGAGCTGGGATTGGGTGACTGGGTTTCTGAGTTCAATATCTTCCTTTGCCACTGACCTCTTGTGGGATCTGGGCCAAATCACTTAACCCCTCTGTGCCTCTGTAACAGTGATATAACAGTAGATAGGCGCTGTAAAATTTAATATCTGAAAAACTTTTTACATCCTTCCTTAATAAGGAACTACGGAAGTTATGCAATAACTATCCTATTGACCCTAATAAGTGGAATGTGTTTAGAGCTCTATATAGAGGAATACATCAAGATGAATATGTTTTAGGCCAGCGAAAAACCTCCCTAGTTAAGCTGGGCTGTACTAACACCTCTGTCCACCCACAGGCTTCAGCAAGAGCCAGGGTTTCCTTTCCTGCTGAATGCCAGGTCTAATTTTCTTCCAAATATACCTATTGAAGGAGTCTCCATAAGTGCCTTAATATTGATTGTATTGGCCATTTGACCAAGCACGTAAGAATATCTACAGTCTATCTTGGGCTTTGCTTTTATTTGAATACCGACTCTGGCTTCCTTGTCCTATTCCGCCACCCCCCAGCCACCTGGCCTTATGAAATGTGAAGTGCGTCAGAAAAAGAACTCAGTTTGTAATAAGCGACTCTAATTAGATTTATGCACAGTTTATCTTTAAATGATTTATTGATGTATTGCCAAACACTGCTCATTTAACCTCCTCGCTGCACTCTTTGCCTGTGGAGCCTTCTAACAATCCTAGCAAACAACCTTTTATTGAGTGCGCGGTACACTTACGCAACAAATATCCACAACGGAAAGCTGGAGAGCCATTGCTGTTTTGGAGATATTGGGACCCAGTCCTGAAAGGGGCTAGGTCCTGTGCACAAAGGACCTCTCCTCTCAGGGACCTTGTTGGGAACTGAGAACCTTGCAGAATTGGAGCTCACCCTCCCTCAAGGCAGGAAAAGGGGGGTCTGTTCTCTCCCTTCCCTCAATTGCAGAGTCCACTCTGATGTGAATTTATGTGTGTAATCATCTGTGTTTTAATTGGCAGCCTGGCATATGAGTCACTAACTAAATTAACTGAAGTTTCCTTTGGGGAAAAATGTAATCAGTTACTACACTCAGATACATTGTAGCAAATTAACTCTTAACCATTTTGGGGGGATGGCAAAGTAAAGGGCGGCTGAATGTTGCCTTCTCTAAGAAATGGGGGTTAGAGAAGCAAGAGCAACAATGTCTCCATTTGCAGATGACTGTCCTGCAAACAGAGCCTTTGAAATGATCATTTGCACCCAGCCCAAGCATTCAAAAGTCATCACAACATTTTCAAAGATTATAAAATATGAGTCCTTTTTATTTTTGCCAGGGATTTAAGCCGTTAGGGTTACCACTTTAAAGCTTTTCCTTGCAACCCTGAAGGCTAGAAACTTTTCTTTTTAAAATGAAAAGTGAAATTCTCACCTAATCACATGGCTCCAGGAGCTGGAGCTTTAAGAAAAATAAATATTGTATGGCTTGCCAACACTAGCTATTGGATTTTAACATTGCATTTTTCCCTCCCTCCTCCCCCCTAAACCTAGGTGTAGAGGGATCATAGATTTTAAGGTCAGAAGAGACCAATATGATCATCTAGGCTGACCTCCTGTGCAGTGCAGGCCACAGAACCTACCGCAATAGACACCTAACCTATGATTGAGTCACTAAAGTCCCCAAACCATGGTTTAAATTAAAGATACTTCAAGGTGCAGAGAAATTACCAGCAAGTGACCCATGCCCCATGCTACAGGGGAAGGTGAAAAACTCCCAGGACCCCTTCCAATCTGCCCTGGAGGAAAATCCCCTCTTGACCTCATTTCAACACTCCTCTTCAACAAGAGAGGAAAGATGGACCAGTGATTTAGCATGCTAACTGGAGACTTTGATTCAACTCCCTCTTCTACCTCAGACTGTGTGATCTTGGATAAATCACTCTTAATCCTCTCTGCCTTAGCCTTCCATCTGTAAAATGAAGCTAATGGCATGGCCCTGCCCTGTGCGGATCAAGCCATTGACGACTGTGAGGTGCTCAGGTAATATGGTGATGACCCAAAGGAATATCTTAGGTAGGATATGAGGGGCAGAGATGAGTGTCATTCAAGTCTTCCCTCCTAAAAGGTTTGGCAGTCAGAATGGGTGCAATCCACCCTCCTATAATGCACCAAAAAGGCCTATGCAGCATTTAAGCTCTCAGAACCCAGAGTTTGTGCCGTTCTCTACACAGGAGTGATTTGCAGCCAATCGATGGGGGAATTGGTAGTGTTATGCTTAGCTCCCCATCTTCAGGAAACGTGTGTCCACGCTGTGGATATTAGTATAGAGTACCAGCGATGGGGCTGTCTGGAGGAGATTACTCCAATGGGCAAAAGATAGAATTGATGCAGAAGCCCTCGTTCACCAGAGAAAGAGCTGAAACCGTAGAACTCATGACCTACCGTATTTCTGCTTCCACTCACTGGCATCTTGCAACTTAATGGTATATGTTATGGCAGCCTTTTATTTAACCTTAAAAGTCCTTCCAAAAAGGACTCTGAAAACTCAGTGTTTTTCCCCCCTTACTGCTGCTTTGATAAATATAGCACAAGCCACTTTAGACTTCTTCTAGTATCGATTCGCTGGCACGGCTCTTTGACTTTTTACTATGTTAATATTTTTGTTTAAAACAAAACAAAACAAACAAAAAACCCCCCCACTAGATCCATCTATTTCCCTGATTGGAAGAATGCAAAATTCAATTTTTCACAAAGCACCTAAAACTAATTCAGGCAGAAGGGGGGGGGGGGGGGGGTCAGTGGGGGGAAGGGAAGATTTAGAACCTGACTGCCAGCTTTTGACTGGAGTCATTTGTCATTTTGCTTCACGGATCCGAGCAGTGAAGGTTTTATAGTTTGAGGCTTGGTGTGACGGAGCTGCATGTGTTTTCATACTGCTGTGTCAGGACTTCCTTTCCCAGGCATTCATAAGCTGCCCATGTGAATTCACTTCTGCTGTAATCTCAGGGAAGGAGGGAGGTGTGTAGGACTCAGTCCTGCATTTCTTCGTGCTCAAGGTGAAATGCACCCTGCGTAGGCAAGGGCTATGCACTACCGGAGTCCCATTTGACGGCATACAAACACACACAGAACAAGTGGACACAACATCACAGCTGCCTAAATCAGTTTTACAGGAAAGTAATAGAAATGTCTCTGTCATAGACGTTAGAAAGGGAAACATTCTGTGGGCTCATCAGAACTAACCAAGTCGCTGGAGGCCAGCAAAGTTACAAGGAGGACGAATTTGGACCACCAAATTCATTCTTGTGTGTCACATGCCCCCGCCCCCTTATTTTTATTTTTTTTTAATTCTGTTTTGTGGGAAACTTCAAGGAAAAAAATCATTCCTGTACAGAATTAAAAACAAATGTTCAAATTCAGAATTTGGATGGAAATGTGGGGTTTTTTACCTGCATTGGTCCCCACATGTTACTACTCAGCTGCCTCCACAAACAGGTCAATTGGTGAGGTGGGCTGCAGGAAGTAGGACGGCAGATGGTCAAGGAAGGGAGTTGGACGAAGTTTGTGACAGCCGCTCCATGGAAGACCTGGCTGGGGATATCTGCTATGCAACAGAAGAACCCCTTGGAGGGGGCTAGGTGGCAGGAGCCTAATTTAGCTATTTCGGCTGATGTTGAACTGTATTTGAACAACAAATGCATCCCTGAGAAAAGGGAAAGAAATATGGATACTGCTGGAACTTTGTTAGTGCAGCCGGCTTTTTGAAACGTTTCTTCTTTTTTTGGCCACTTTAATCTTTAACTTAACCATGGGCCATTAGCTGCCTGATCAGTAATACATAAAATGGTGGTGTTATTACCTGTGTCTTAGACCCCCCCACCCTTTTCTCTCCCAGGGAGCCCCTCCATGCTCACTGCAACCCAGCTGTGGTAGTAATTTAGCAAAACACACTTAGTTTCCATAGCGAGACCTGACTCTATACCAATATAGCTACATCATCTTAGGTATGCTGGTATGACCACAGAGTACCTGCAGCCAATGCTGATGCAAGGGGATTTTCCGTCCTGATAGGATCACCACTTAAGAACAGTAACTTTGTCAAAAGCAGCATTCATCCATCAACATAGCTCAGTCTACATTGAGGGTTAGGTCCGCATACCTATTTCGGTGAGGCCTAACCGGTGTGTTTCTAGGTTGAGCTACCTTTTATGAATGGATCATGCCTTAATCTTTTCCCAGAAGCATTGCTCCCTGATGGTAATGTGGAGTGTTATGGGCCAAGAATGCCAGCCTGTGCCTGTCATAAACTCAGGAGGCTGAAATACGCTCCCTTAAAATGATTGTCTGGAGACAGTACTGAATAACAAAAACCAAAAATCTGTTTGCGGATCATTTCTGAATAGAAAAATGGGCAAAATTTGTCAAATGCAGGGAGAGGAAGGATAGTTTTGTGGCTGATGCTCTGGACTGAGACTCGAGAGATTTCAGTTCAGCCCTTAGTTCTGCAACAGGCTCCCTGCAAGACACACAGGACCCAATGCTCTATTGCCATTCACCGTGTGTCGGTATTTACTCCCACGTAAAATGCTATCAGTCTACACAGCCATAAATGGCTACACAATGTGTAAGGCAATTGAAAACTCAGGCCTGTAGACTCTCTGTGCCTCAGTTTCCCAGGAGTGAAATGGTGGTAGTTCCTTTCTTCTGCGTTTGGTCTGTCTCAGCTACTCTGCTGAAATTTGGCATTCTGCATTTGCAGTTCACCCCCATGTGTAGATTTTATTGTATTTCTGTTTAATTTTAGAAGTCTGGGAAGTAGCCAGAGTCCTTTGTGGTTACTTGCTGGGTAGCCTGGGAATCAGTATATCCTCCAAGCATTCACTGCTTTTACCATTTAAGCTGTGATTTTATGTAAATAATATATGCAGTCAGTCAGTGCTTGGGAAACGATGTTCCTTTTCCTTCTGAAATATTTATGAAGTTGAATGCCTACTTACTACCCAGTCAATCTCAAGACCAGGACGTAGGTAGGAAACCATTGTTGGCTAGAGGTTGGGAGTTGCAGACCTGTTCTTTGAGCGATGCTGGAAACCTGCCATTTTATCTATTGATTTTCAAGGTTTTTAAAATGAGTTTTGTGTTGGTGTTGTGTAGACTGGTAGGAGACTGAAATTCTCTGTAGCTCCATAGTACCGGTCAAGCATCAGCAGGAGGAGCAGGGTAGGTTTCTTCTACATTTATCCTAACTAATATTTCTGAGCTATCTCCAGGATGAGGTAGGGTGGAGGAAGTTATTCTGTATGGCCTATTCAGTCCTTGTCCTTCCTGCTGAGCCGGTTAATGAAAACAAGAAACCATATGTAGCAAGTTGTTTGTACAAAGTATTTAACTCGAATTTGGGATATTCACTGATGTATGTATAATCAAAGTTAACTGAATATTTTATTTAAATGTAGTTTAGCGTATGTGTTGCTGTGACTATTTATTCAGGGTGAAATTTACCCCACTGTAGCAGCCCAACGCCAGGCGTCTATATCATTTAAGACACACAGACCTTTTACTCTAAAACACACAAGGAGTCCTGTGGCCCTTTTAAAGACTAACAAATTTATTTATCACATGAGCTTTCCTGGGAGAAAATCCCACTTCGTCAGACACTTTGCTCTGTATCTAGTCAAATTTCAATCTCAGGATTTGCTATTTGGAGGTCAGCTTTGTCCTATGGCCTTGTTTTGATCCCTGATCGCATTATAGAAATCTTCCTTAAAAGGAGTTCTAGAACTGGGGGCAGATTTTCCCAGGTTTAACATGTCGAGTGCTGAGGTCTTTTGAAAACCTGCCTGTAAGTGTTGAAGTAGGGTCTAATGGGTACCAAGCACTTTGGAGAATCTGGCCCTTTATTTAAATGCCTAACAGGGGTTGAACCATTTTGAAAATCCAGCCCCAGGTAGGTTTGAGCACTTGAATTCTAGCCTGGAGCTCTTTTGAAAAGTGGCCCAATCTGCCCTTTTAAAATTAATTTTAAACATCAGCAAATAGTAATGGTCAATTCTCTTTTGCCCAGCTCTACCGTCTTCTGCAAACTGGACTGATACTCCCAGATCCTTTTGCACAGGCCCATAAATAACCACCACTGTCACTATCTACCCAAGTAACCTAGGAATAGATGATCCAGACATGCAAGGGAGTCAGTCCTTTGAATCATCAATCCAAATGGGATACGGTCATGTCAAGACAACCATTAGTTCATCGCAACAGCAGAGCTCATTCTCCATCCTGAAAACTACTCAAGTAAAATGAAAGTTGTCTGTTATGTCTGAACATTATGTTCCTTTTGGCTTTAAATAGACCCTACTATTTTTTTCTTGCCCCTGCCCCAATCAAGTCCAAGTCCTCCAGTAGGACTTCATCTCCCTTGATGCACTTCAGTCTCTCCATGTAGCTGAGCTACCACAGGCCTCCCATGGTCCACTGCGGTGATTCAGCCCCACAGAGGGACGATGGCAGGAGATGGGGGCATAAAGGACCCAGCATTACAGTGCACAACGTTGGCCCAGATGGATGCCAAGATGGACATTGGCCCAAAAGGAAATACTTTGTTTCGATTTTCCCGATGGAGAATTCCACCCAAGTCTTTTCCCACAGAAATTTTATTTTTTAATTAAACTCTGTTTTCCAATGGTAAAATAATATTGCGTTAAAAAATTTTTAAGTAGCGTTAACAGTGTGGATAACTCAAACTCACAGCAGTAAAGCCTTTCTACCACATCATCATGTATTCTGTCTACATGTACATATATATCCATATAAATACTCAATAATTACATTGATATTTTTGTGTGTGTAATTTTAGTCCATTATCTCACTTGTTTTTTCCACTGCTAATGGTAAAAGATTCTTCGTACATGTTCAGCTAACAAATAGTGATAAATAAGACATGCTGATGTAGAGATTATTATACATAAATCATTGAAAAAACGCTCTTTTTGGAAAAGGGAATCACAAAAGGAGTCATTGACCTGAATAAGAGCCGCTCAGCTATCCTCAGAGGATTGCCATTTCTGATACATGTTAGCACTCGCTAGCAATGGTAATTTATTAATCTTGTGCTTTCTCTTTTTGTCTTCTACTTTCATATTTGTTCTTTACTGTAATCAAAAGTAATATTGTCTAATAAGGCTATAACCAGGAGTGATCTTCTGAGAATTAATTGCCAGTAAAAATTACTTAAAAGACAAAACTAAAAACACCTTTCCCTCAGAAGGCCTCCAGTATAAAACAGGTGGAAACAGCCTGTTTCTTTACGTGATAAATTTTTTTAAAGGGAAGGGTAATGTTTGCACCCTTCGGGCTGATCTAATGTAATCCGCTCAGGCACATCCATGTCCACACACTCTATTTACAAACAATAGTATCAGGGAGCAGATCCTCAGCTCATGAATTTGTGTTAGCTCCACTGATGTAAGTGAACTACATATAGTCAGTGTTGATGCTGATCGATATGCACTAAGGGTCTGGCCCAGTGACGACAAGCTTTGCATGGGAACAGAATTATATGGTATAGTTCTGCCATTCATATTTGGAAGTTCCTAATATGTGCAAAGGAGAATCTAATTTTGCAGCTAATGGACCTCTCCCTCCTTCTAGAATAGACTGAGACAGCGTGGGGACTGGTCAATCTGCCCCACGATGTAAGATTTCATTTGATTTTTCTTTATGTAGTATTGGTAAAACTCTTTGATCATCTCTAGCACCTTTCAGCTGAGTCTCTCATAACCGTCTGCTGATATTACCGAATTATTATCCACACAGATATTTACACTGAGTCATAGACAAGTTGAGTACCAGATTTTAAAAAAAGCTCAACACCCATTTAGGCCCCAGAATAGGAAGGCAGAAGCTGAGGGAAGGGGGGAAAACCTCAGTTTTCTAACAGGACCTTTTTTTTTGAACACTTTTAAATCTGGCCTTCGCTGAGATGTCTAAATGGGGCTGAGCTCTTTAGAAAATCTGACCCAGCTGTATGTACTGAACACTTGCATATCTGTCCCTAAGTGACTTGTCCAAAGCCATGCAGAACAGAACCCAAAAATCCTGATTTACAGTCCACTTTAAACATACAGGTGAAATCCTGGCCCCATGAAAGTTGATGGCAAAACACTCATTGACTTCAATATTTCTGGGGTTTCACCCCACAGTCCACAACACTTCCTCACTGTGATGGCGAAACTTCCAGCCTCATCTTCCAAAACGAATGGCTTTGTGGAAAGTGTAGAAAATTAAGGGGCGATGCATCCTTTGTCTCCCCCTCCTCCTCTTTTTCCTTCTTTTCAGTATTCTGTGTTAGCATTTATTCTACTTTGTAGTTAGTGTGAGAACTGGATTTACACCTTGTTTATTGTAGGCCACACCATCTTCACTTGCTTGCATGCTGCACATTACTTTCGTAGAAAGAACCCATCATTACTATGATATAAAACAATATCGCTGCAAAAAGGGTCAGGTGACGTGATGGAGAAACCAGGTGAGTCATCGTAGCAAAGAGACAATGGGATTCTAGTTGTATGAAGACATCTGTCCTGCCCTATCACCGTCAGTTGATCTCAGAGGCTAGTAATGGAAAGATTGGAAATTGTGCGCTCAGCAGCAGCAGCAGCACATAGATGCGAATATGTCACATGACTGCTTTTTGCAATGTACGCCTCTTAAAGAGCTGTTTTACAGGTCAAGATGA
This sequence comes from Pelusios castaneus, assembly GCA_007922175.1. Classification (NCBI taxonomy): domain Eukaryota; kingdom Metazoa; phylum Chordata; order Testudines; family Pelomedusidae; genus Pelusios; species Pelusios castaneus. The sequence goes on from ML685956.1 coordinate 375,161, forward strand.
CTGTTTTAATAATAATAGTAAAATAGCGTGGTCAGAGCCCTTAGGACACTTGTGAATGCCATAGAAACCCTATGTTAGATAGATATTGTACCTAAGATATCTGACTAACAGAATGGGGGCTTGATCCTGCAAAGGATCGAGTGCCAAGGAAGTCAATAAGGCTACTCACATCCTTCCAGTCCATAGGTCGTCTGGTTTCACAGAGGTTAAAGAGCTGCTGTTCTTGGCAAGGAATTGTGAAAAGCCCTTGCTTCATTTAAATAGTGCATTCAGCTGTAACTCATACTGAGTGCAGGTCTGAGGTAACCTTTATGTAGAAGATGTTTTCTTCATTACCTATTGAGCACTTTGAGTCTCCTATATTCCTAATCCTTCGGCTTTGCACGAAACACAGAATTAATCTCTTCAATACAAAAGCCAATACCACAGGCCTGCAGAAAGAGACTTTAGAAATACAACCGATAGCTAAAGGGCTTTTGGAATGGATCTATCAATGAGGGTCCTACAGAATTCTTTATGAGCCAGTCCTGATCAGACAGATAAAGGAACTCTGTAAAAGGCTTTGTTACCATTAGAAACATATAATACCTAGAGGTAATGTGGCATAGTCCACAGAGCACCTGACTAGGACTCAGGACCTGAGAATTCCAGTTGGATCCTTTGCCACTGCTCTGCTGGGTAACTTTGGGCAGGGCCTTTCCCTCTTTGTGCCTCAGTTTCCCAGTCTGTAAATAAAAAACATTTCCCTATCCTTTGTGTAGCTCTTTGAGATCTCTGGATGAAATGCGCTAAGCACTAGCTGTTGCTGTTACTTTATTATTACTAATAAAGTAATAGGGAAAATGTCTTTTAAAGACTAACAAAAATTCCACGGCAGCTCATGCGGTAAAGAAATGTGTTCGTCTTTCAAAGTGCCGCAGGACTCTGTGTTTGTTTTGCTGAACTAGACTAACACAGCTCCCCTCTGGAACTTGGTAAATACGGTGGGATACGGTGCTCTAATTTCGTTCTCTATCATCCACAAGGAAATGCCAAGCTACAAACATGGACTGAAGAACTTAAATCAAGTTGGAAGGAGTATCTAATCCAAATAGTGCATACTTATCACTGGCCTAAGCTTGAAAACTGGTTACTTGAATTTTTCCTGCTGTCTGGGTGGTCTCCAAGGTTTATTCACAGCTCTTTCTGACTTTTTGTGCAGGACAAAGGAGAATACCCATGCCAACCACATCAACACCTGGCGAGAACAGCTGAAGAGAGCCTGTGACATTGTGGTGACGAACAGTAGCTACATGGCAAATTTATTTCTATAACAGACCTCTGAGCAGAGTTTTGTGCCCTGGGGACAGTCAAGGTAAGAAACCTATCTGGACACAAGGAGTCCTGTGGCACTTTTAAAGACACAGGACTCCTTATTTGTTTTACTGAAATAGACTAACAAGACTGCCTCTCTGGAAATTATCTGGACACAGTCAGATGGGGAGCTCATATTGTGTTAGAGGAGTATATTTTACATTGCAGAAGAGAGGAGAAGAAGAAAGGGCCTTAGATCCAGGAGGAAACTCAAAGGAGGAATGAGTACAAATCAATTGTTTCATTGGACTCTTCTCTAAATCCTGTGACGGTTTTGCAGCTCAGAGGTAAATTGGAACATCATCCCAAATTTGATGAGAGAGAGAAAGAGGAGGTGATTCTAGGGCTAAGGAGTCAGAAGCTGGACATAGGCACAGCAATTAAGAGAGCATCGTGAAAAATCAATTAGTTGCCATAGAGATGATGATTGATATTAGAAACAATGGGCCAAACAAAATGGATGTTCCTGGGCAGACCCCATCCCTTGTCTTAGTTTCACATGAGAAGCCCTCATTTATGCCACACTGTCAGCCTCTGTGATTCCAGTTCCACAACGTTGAGGCTCCTCAGCGGCTCTAAAGAGGATTCAATGATGCAGCTGGTAAAGAAATTCTCCTGCCTGATGTGTTGTGGGGTAGAGTGATAAGATAAGGCTTCTTAAAGATCAAAGGAGTAATGATTTTCTTCCCATACCAGTCCGAAGCAGTACGGTCAATGGAGTTACAGGGGCGTAAAACTCGTATAAATCAGAGAACCAGCTCCCTATTTATAGATGTATAGCAAATCCAAATCTATTTAAAAATTGGCAGGATCCGAGGTCTGGAAGACATTGTCTCATGGGTCAGATCACAGTTGATTTTGTCCTCTTGGAGATGCTTCTTAATTTAAAATGCATGACAGCCGCATTATATGTACAGTGTCTAGGCTTCTCGCCACCTCCTAGTGACAGGAAAAATATCCAAGGAGCGAAAGCAAACGAATATATGAGCTGTGTGAATCTTTAGTTCTTGGCTTCTTTAGAATATTGGCAATATCCTTTTTGACCAGTAATCAGTCAACACTTTGAGAGCTGTATTGCTAAGGCCTCTGGCTTGTTTGACTTTATTTGACACCAAGAAGAATCCAAAATTAAAGGTCAGTGCATTAGATCAATATTCATTTAACAGCAAGCCAACAATTCAGCAGTAAAATGCTGCCATGTGTTGAGATGTTTTCCCAACCTGTAGTTGTCACCGCTGTGAATTTATCTTTCTGAGCCCCTTATCCATTTTCTCTGCGACAGCTGCAACCCTCCCGCAGGTTTAGACTATGACATGATTGTTTGGCTTTGCCCCCACTCACCACAAACGCACAACAGCATCTCTTCTTTGTTCTAAAAGCGTTCTGGCAGGCCACGCGCTGTATGGCAAGACTCTGTGTGCCAGGAGGCTATCAGTGAGTGATAAACAGATGTCCGGGAGAAAACTGAACCTTGGCCAAAAACCCATAATAGGGGAAAAATCTAAAAAATGTTCCCACGTGATGGCCTCCATCTTCTTACCAGAAGCATTAGAAAAATGCAGGAGGGACTTTCCTTGGGGTGTTAAATGGCTACAGGGTGCAGTGATTCTGGTTAGTCCGTCCTTGGGCAACCGTTCTTGTGTTGAAAAATACATGGCAAGAAACATGGTTTGAATGTGTGCTGATCTGAAGCCTACAGTATTATGGGTGTGATCACCCATAAGCTGTCTTTAAGTGTATGCATGAGAGGGAAAAATACTAAGTAAGTTTTTTAAAAATACATTAGTACCTTAAGAGCCTAAATCCCATTTGCAAAAGTGATTTAGGTGCTTAAAGAGGCTAAATTTCTTGGACTTTGTGATTTAATGAACTTAGAAACACAAGTCTCTTCTGAAAAAAGATCTAGGTGCCTAAGTCACTAGAACTTTTCGAAATGTTAGCCATGGTGTATTTATTTTGGTTTATGACCCTACTTAAGCACATAAATAAGTGATTTTTTTTTAAAGTGCTGCTTACCCACAGATTCCTTTGACGTCACTGGGATCTGCACCTCTGAAAAGATCACAGCATATAAATGTCTAACTTTGGACATTTGCATTTGAAAAAGTTAGCCTTTGCTTTTATTAACTTTTGAGATTGGTGAGGCTGATGAAGAAAATGAATGAGCATAAAGAAGTAAAGTGTGGCAGGGGATTAAAAAGCACCTTTTTGATTGGGAAAACAAACAAGGAGTCTGGTGGCACTTTTAAAGACTAAGAAATGTATTTATTGCATGAGCTTTCATGGGAGAAACTCCCACTTCGTCAGAGATGTTTCTCCTCGGCTAGCAAGAACGAGTCATTGAGAAATTAGTGTGCTCACTCCCCACTCTCAGAATTGTTGTCATGCTAAATCTGGTGAGTTCCTGCCTCTGGAGAGTTCTTAAATATATGTTTATAGAACAAACTCTATTCTGGGTTGGAAATGATCTTCTGGCTGCAGTTCCCTCCCCTCAAACTTCTCTAAGGCTGCAGAATGTGCAGCATTTAAGTTGGGGGTTGAATGGCCTATACTTGGATCTCCAAGGCTCCAAGGAAAACGCACAGGCAGTGATGCTGGTGATTTGGTGAATGGCTCCCTTCTTGTGAAGTCAGAACTGAATCCACAGGCCATTGTGTCTGGGAGAGAGGGGTGCTATCTTTCAAAGGGCGGCCCAGTGCATAAAAGTAAGGTTTATTTTGTTTGTATTTATAAGGACAAGAAGAAAGCACCTGGCTCCAGAATCCAGGAACTTTTGACAAAATATTTAAAAATACATTTAAAAAAAAAAAAAAAAGGCCATTGGCTTTCTCAAAACCAGAAAACCACCAACAGAATTGCTCAGTCAAACGCTATCTTATCACACCCACCCATCCCTAAAATCCTGGGATTAAAGATGCAGCTAGCAGGGGGGCCTGAAGGTGTAAAGATGATGATGGGGAGTGAATTCCAACTCCTCTATGGAGAAAGCTCTTCTCTCTGTCATACCCAGTCGGCACCAGTTGACTGCCAATGTGTAAGTCAGGCATATACACAGAGACCGGCCCCATTCCATTTCAGGCCTCGCAGGAATAGCTGTCGTCTAAAACTCCACATGGAATCCTTGCTTCTCTCACAGAAGTGGCATAAGATCAAAAAGCTTAAAAACATACAACTCCAGAAATCGAAACCAAAAACCTTATCTCAAGAACAGATTTTATCCCAAAAAGGTAGAGCCAGCACCACGGACCTCGAGGGTCTTTGGTATTACTATGGATTTCATGTGGAGGGGGCACCAGTGCTATGGTGATGGGTGGAAGTAGAAAACTCAAAAAAGAGAATGTAATGACTCAAATTGGGATGAACAGCCCTCCCCAGCACCCTCATGCTTTCCATTGTTGTGTGGAGCAGCAGAGAGCAATGTCAAGGAAAATGGAATGCTGGATGTGCAAGATATTGTGGTGGGGTTTACGGACCCCCCATCCAGGAAAGGTTAATGACAGCGTGTAGGACCAATCAGTGCCACCCTGTCGCACCTCTGTGAGGTGTCAGGCATAGAGGGGTGAGATAAAAGAGGTCAGCTCAGTAGTGGTTGCGTGAGAGAACGCGTAGACTTCTTAAACTAGCCCTGTGAAGGAAGGTCTGGCTGAGGCTAGAGGCTAATCAGAGACTCCAAAGAGTCAGAGGCTCCTTGGGGCAGGTGGAACTGGTCCAAGAGCCCTTTTGTTGATTTTTTTGCTCCTCAGAACTGTCCTTTTGCTTTGGGCTCTGCAAAAGAGTAAGAAAGTGAAGAGTGAGCAAGGGCCTGGCAGTAGGCATGAGTGGAAGCAGCCCAGGGACACAGCAGAGAGTCTGAACAAATGGGCCTTATCTGCTTTGTGCGGGCTGCCTGGGGTGGAACCGAGGGTAAAGGGTAGGCCTGGATTTTCCTACTAGCCCCTGGAGGGGAAGGTGGGAGAGGAAAGGGAAGGGCGAACCCATGGAGGTCTGAGGCCGAATCTAACCATTATGATGGTTGAAAGGGTTTCATCTTTGTGGTGTCCCAAACCACATCATTCAAACCCCTAACATCTCAGAAGGGGGGTTTTGGTTCCATCAGTTGGAGAGTCGGACAGTGATCGAATCAAATCTGGATTTTTACTTCTCCACAACACAGGCTGGGTGGTCAATTGTGAAGTTTTCCTTCAGGCCCAACCTTGCCGCAATTACGTTATGTAGCTGCAGCGAAGTTTCTCATTCCCCCCCTCAGTTTCTAGTAAACCTAAATCCTTCCTCCGATCACCATCGTCTCATCTATTGATCATGGCTCTGATTCTTGAATGCACGATTTGTTGAGATTCTCTGACCAGGTTTGTTCAAGACAGTGCTTAATTACATGCTTAACTGTAAATTGGGTGGGTTTTCAAGTGCTCCGTCTTTGCCTGACCATTCCCTCAAAAGTCAGTGGGATTTTACCATGAATGCAATGGGAGCCAAATTAAGTCAGTTCTGAGCACTGTTGAAAATGCCACCCATCGAAGTCAATGGGACTTAAACACCTACTATAAAGTTAGGTACCAGTTTGTTACTAAGAATGGATTTAAGTACAGACTTATATACTTTCTTGAATTGTGACCCATGTGATTTCATGGAGTGTTGTCACCAATACAGTTAATTGAGTACAAATTATTTATTGATCATTCAAGGACACAGTTTTTAAGCAGAATCTGCTCTTGGGGACTGGAGCTAGACGGCACCTTCCTTTCGATAAGTTCTGTAAATATGTTTTGCCCTTGTAATCAGAGCTTGTTGCTTATTTTTGGAGGATCATAATTTGTATATTTCATGTTTTTTAGCATTTCCATGACAGTCTTACTTAGCTCACAGGTAATATGCACTTCCCGACATTTCCCTCCTTTGAAGATATCAAAAACAATTTCAGATTTATAAATAAAAATGTCCTAATGAAGCTAATACTTGACTGGGTCTGTCTACTGCCTGGCTTTTTAATGTTTACACCAGGTGCCTCATGCCATCAAGGAACCAAACCATGAATACATTTAACAGATTTTGTTTTAATTATCCCCAAAAGAGCTAGAAATGGAAAATGCTATCTGAAACATTTTATGGTTGCATAAAATATTAGACTTTTTCGCAAAGCCAACACATGGCATTACAGAATGTCAATAAAATATTCACTTGCATGCAAAAGTAGATTGTACCATCTTTGCATTAACTAGTCTTAAACTCTGATCATGCAAATGCTTGTGCAAATACATCTAAGGGGTGCCATTGAAATCAGTGGCACTGATCAGGCGCTTAACATTAAGCACACGTAAAAGTTTTCAGGATCAGGGCCTAAAACTGCATATATCCCCAAAAGTTGCAAATACCCTGTGGAACTGGGTGTACCTGGGGAAGGGGATTAATATTCATCTTCAAGGTGGGTGTAATCATTGTAACACAAATCCTGTCAAATTGGATTCTCCAGTGTGCAACGTTTTATGTACTTTTAGATTCTCTAAAGGCAGATGGTTTCTTATTCTAACTTATTTTCTGCCACATCTGCTTTTTTTCTGTATTTAAAGCTGCTGTAAGAGTTGTCAGTCTGTGAAATAATGGTAATAAATATGCATTTATAGAGCAAAGTTTTTTTTACAGATAACAAAACATCTTACAGACGATAGCATTTCTCACTTAAAGATCTCAAATCATTTTATAAATCTGTCTAAGAACCATTATCTTCATTTTAGATGGAAAAAACTAAAGAATGGTGAGGTGAAGTACTTGCCAGTGTTTATAGAAAGTCCAAAAAAAAAAAACGGATTCTGGTTAATCAAAATGTTTTATTGAGATAATATAGAAATATTTTGATCTTTGAACCTTTTTTTCCAAATTAAATGAACAAATTTTAAGTTTGGAGCAAAGATATTTTGAACCATAAATGGAACTTTTCATTTAGAAAATGTTGAAACATGCCATTTGATGATTTTTCCCCAAGTTTTTTTCCAAATGGAAAATTCATTGAAACCAACCTTTTCCCATGAACGGTTTAACTTTTGACTCATCGGCATTTTTAAATGAAAAAACCCCCTTTCATAGAAAAATTGCCAATCTGATCTACTCATAAACACTGGCTCCTATTGCCAAATTCTTGTCCTCTGATATGAGCTGGGTTTACAAAAGATTAATAATTCAGTCACATGCCTTCACTGACTCCAATGACTACTAAGACAACAAATATCAGTTACTGAAGTCTCAAAAACACTCATGAGACAAATAAATATTATTATACCCATTGCAGAATTGAGATAGAGAGGTGAAGTGACAAGTGAGACATAAGTAGAGCTGGGATCAAACCAAGGAATTCGGACTCCAAGTCTGTTTGCTTTAGGGGTTAGACCAATCATAGCAACAAAAACAATTTCTGACAAAATATTACGCATATTATCTTTGGAAACACCTCCAAAAGTAGCAATCAAGTCATCTGTGAGGTCATTCATAACTAAAAATTAATATAGGTGCTGGTAGAAGGGAGAAAGAAATAAGAGAGACTTTAAAATGCGTCTTACATTCATGTTGTTCGAAAAAAGAGAAGAGGTCCAGTTACTTTCCTACCCTTGGAATCTCTGTATTGTTTTCAGCGGTGTGGATGCCATGGGGTACGTCTACACTTGAACCTTAGGTCGACTTAAGGATGCTTAAGTCGACCTACAGAACGCCGCGTCCACACTGGGCGCTTATTAAGTCGACTTAAGCGGTTCCTTAAGTCAACTTAATATCACCACCTTTTTGGGTCGACTTAAGACTTAAGTCAACCTTATTAAGTCGACTTAAAGCCAGTGTGGACGGCTATGTCTACACTACAGACTCTGTTACGTCAACTTAACAAGGTAGACTTAAGTTGACTTTAAGTGTAGAAGCTTCGTTAAATCGACCTAACAAGGGTGACTTTTGGTCAACTTAACAGAGCCTGTAGTGTAGACACAGCCCTAGTGTCTAACTCCACATACAGTCTGAGGTATGTTCTCATCTTGGTCCACAGGATACATGTCTGTAATACTCATTAACATCAATGGGAGTTAGGAAGAGCATAAATCTTTGCTCTCTAAGATGGGAATACATATGCTAATGTACACCATACCACATCAGCTGCTGACTGAAGAGAAAGAGGAATTCCAGCATCTACAAAGTGTACTTAAGAGTTCCTAGACTAAACAGTCAATCCAGCCAAAAAAATCAGGGATGAATTTCTACTCCAGATTAAGAGTCAGAAACACCAGCTGTGATACAGAGATGCATACCCAATGGGCAGCTTTGGTTCACACAAGAAGTTCATAAAATCCCTAGGAATTGCAAGTCAAAATCTCAAGTTCCACCAGGAATTCTAAAGACGGGATAAACAATGTACGTTCTAGTAATTCTGCACTGTGGTACAACTAGGGGGGAAATATTATACTTCACACATAAATACAGAGAAATTCAAAAGAGAAAGACTAGTAACTACACTATTGCTGATTTATGATTTGTGATTTCTTTGGCACTGATCCTAACAAAAAAATCACTGATTTCCAACTACAAACATTTCTGGAACCACCAGACTTGCTCCCAAGCGGACATTAAATGAAGCCAGTGTTCAAAACCCGTGTAAAGCCCCAGAGGGAAAATTCACCTCAGAACATTAACATTAGTCGTAAGAAGTCACTAGAAACTAGTCAAGTTTCAATCATAAATTGCAATAAAGAAGGAATATGCAGTTCTTTCTCTCCAGTGAGCTGGCATTATTGTGTAGACTCTAACCTACACAGCATAATAGTAAAGTAAGAGGTAGTCCTTAAACTTTATGGTTATTTTAGGTAAATCAGTTACATTTCTGCAATATGTGCAGTGATTCATCCTATACGAACTGCAGGGAAGTATAGAAAATATTGCAAATATTGAGGTAATGTAGACCAGCTATCTAAGATAAAGCTGAAAAGTTATCAAAGCTGATCTCTCCACTGATAGCTGCTAATGCTATACAGAATATGGGCCCAAACTGAGATGTCTAAATTTAGATACCTAAATCCATATTTAGGTACCTAAACAACAGTGCTTAGATTTTCCAAACTGTTGAGCATCTGACAGGATGCTAAAAAAACAAACGAAGTCCTGTGGCTCTTTTAAAGACTAACAGATTTATTTATCGCATGAGCTTTCGTGGGAGACAAAAGCTCATGCGATGAATAAATCTGTTAGTTTTTATAAGTGCCACAGGACTCTGTTTTTCTGCAATAGATGAACACGGCTACCCCTCTGGAACTTGACAGCACACTGTGATTGCTCACGCTTTTGAAAATTAGGCCATTGTTATTTACTTAAATATGGATTTAGATGCCTAATTTTAAGGACCTACATTTGAAAATTTTGATCTTGGTACATAGTATAGAAATATTAATGGTTTCCTCCATGCAATATTTGTTTCTAGGGTTTATAAGAAAGTCTGGCTATCTGCCTCCTGTGGGTTAGAAGTCTGTAGTGTTCTGTTGCTTAGAGCTTAAACAGAACCAAGCCTGAACTTTTATTTTGGTTTTTAAGAAAAAATTATCTTTTTCGTTTTTGCCTTTCTTGGTTTGGGTTTAGCAAATTAAAATAGCACAAGGAAAGCTTAGTCTTTGTCACAGTGATTAGCATTAAAAAGGCAGCCTTTATCAGGAGGTCTCACACCATAAACAATATCTGAGTTTTCCTTCCTTTAAAATGTGAAATAAGGAGTGGATCCTGCTCCCGTTGAAGTCATTGGGAGTTTTGCCCCTGACACCAGTGGGTGTTGCTGGATCAAGCTCTTGTTGCAGAGCACAGAATCATAGAATTGCATCCATTGCACTTATGGCAGAACTAAGCATGTTTCCAGTACAGTGAATGTCATAACTGCTGGCTATTGCCAACCTTTCAGTGGCGACTACTGTAACTCGGATAAAACTCAAAACTCAGGAAGCACGGGAACTGCCACAGGAAATCCTATTCCGATTACCAGCCCAGTGACTAGACCGAACTTTTGGAATCTCATCCAAAATGAACCAAGCCACCAAACCTCTTGGTATTCACCCTCTGCTAATTACAAAGAGGGATGTTTTATCCCAAGTTACTGAAATCAATGCATGGAGGCTCTGTAGGGAAGTACAGCACTTTTTAAGTCACGCACAATGCAATTTGCAAAGATCTGACTTCCATGAGATAGGATAGGGGCAGCCTCTGCAAACACAGGAATTATCATACCAACCCAGAACAGAGCTTCAATAATTTGTCTGTGACAGTGGACAGTGCCAGATGCTTCAGATGACTGTTGAAGAGAAATCTTTCTCTCTCTGTGACCTCCCTTGACAAGTACGTTACACTGAAACAATGAAACTGACACTCAACAGAAGAGGGCTTCATGGTAACAGGAAGCAGAACCTTTCCGGGAACTGGACCAAGACTGTAGAAACAACAGATGAAATTACCGGTAATTGGTTATGGCTAAGAGAGAGCATTTTTATTCAAACATATAGATTCCCACTCCACTCAGCAAGTGCTCACACCCCAGTACACTGGGTTTAGGGAAGGCTAATGGGGACGCTTTTTGGCATGAACACTTGAAATTGGACTGGCGTCCAGTTATGGAGAACTAAACCGACGATGGTTCATGGCCCAGTGATGTGGAACCTTTGCAGGATGGTGAGATGGTCTCATGCGGTGTGAACATGGTATTACTGCCTCTTTCTTTCATCCCATAGATTAGAAGCTACCTGTTTTCCTCTTCATGGCTCTGCTTTCATTTCTACTGTACTCTTTTCAACACATGTCTGCTGTGACTGCTGATGAGACAAGTCCTTTAGTTGTCCCATGTATTTACACCAAGCTAACAACAACCATGGAGTGGATCAAGTTCTAAGCTCCCCTGCTGTGGGGATGTACTGGGGTGACATGACGTGTTAACCTGTAATGTTGTATTTTTTCCTTTCTCAATCCAGCACTGAGACCATGATACGCTTTCCTGCATTTCTGCTTTGATCATATCGAATGTACCCATATAGTTTGGGTAACACAATAACAGTTAATGTAGATGAAATAACTACAACTACTCTTAGAAGTTGGGTTTGAAAAGGGAAAAGAGTGAAATCGGATCCCTCTGGCTGGACAACAGTCTGACAAGGTATTTGGCAGCGAGTCAGCCTCTATTGTTATTAGATGAAACAAAGCCTGTGTTCTTTAGTCCTTGACCTTAACTGCAGATGCATACTCTTAATCAGACCTTAATTTAACACCTAACATGGTCACAGAAGGGATCGGTCACAGACTGCCTGTTTAAGGCTGATATCATCCTAACTAATATAACCACATTGCTGTGTATTGGGGGGTGGGTGGGAACTGCCTTGCCGATTGCAGAGCAACACAACTTATAATATAATAAAAGAGCAGCATGCACTTTAAGGTTTGCAGCCTTCAATATTTTTTTTTAGAAAAAACACCATCACTCTTTCACTCTGTTTTGGAGAGTTGTCAGCTAATGGGGCAACTTTTTTCAGGGAGAACTGGCATTTTTGTTCAAGCTGTTTTTTCCATGCTTCTCCTGTGCTTTAAGTATTTTTAACTTCTCAGTGAGGGACTCCCAATTCCATTCCACCCTCATGGATTCCAGTGTTGCATTACAGCTTCCCTTGACAGATCTATGCCGCTTCTTTTCCGGTTTTCTTAGCAGAAGCAGTTGTATAAAATGTTGTAGCATTTATTCACGAAATATTTCACGCTGGTTTTCATGTTTTGTTTCTGGCAATTTTGTGCTTAGTTCTTTGCAAACATACATGGGATTTCTTTAAACATTGAAATATGAACATTCACTTTTTTGCATTGTTCGTACAAAATTGGATCTTCTGAACTAGGCTGTGAAATTTTGAAAAATGTCAGGTTTTCACTCAGAAATGGGAATACTTGAATTTATTTTCAAGCAACATACAAGCTAAGTACAAACACATGCGTTTTGCAGTTTTTTTAAAAAATCACAACTTCATGAAATTTGGATGAAATAAAAGTAACCCAAATTCTAAGCTTTGTAGATGTTCTTAGACTATTTTGCACAATCTTAACTGGAGGTTATATCCATATATCTGCCTGGGGCTTGCCGAAAGGCCTTTGTTAACTTATTTCGATTTTATAGCACCAAACATACACCCTTGGGTTCTCACAGTGATTAAAATGATAGAATTCAGCAGTAATTGCCCCCAACCCTGCGATAGCACAATACTTAGCATAAGGCATTTTGCTCATTAGAGTAGAATACTCTCACGTCCCTTTTGCTCATTAGAGTAGAATACTCTAACGTCCTTTTTGAAAGGGTTCCCTAATCCTGATGGACCTTTTAGTGCACCTAGCTCAAGTCTGACGGGAGTGTAGCGTGTCCGAAACCTGTGGAATTTTCAGGAACTCCCAGGACAGTGAGGTTTTGTCTGGTTTTCAGGTTTTGTTGTGTTTGGAAGTTTGCACAGCTCTAGTTGCGGCCTCGTGTTAGTGCAAACAGTGTGTTGATCTGAAGGTATGTAGATTATACTGCAGAAATGTCAAAGTCTGCCGTTAAGACATCTCTCACACCTCTGCAAGAGCATTCTGCATTGCAGTGAGCCGCATACTGAGGTGACATGTAGTAAGTAATACTGCGCTGCCGGAGAGAGCACAATGGCTCTCATGTATTTTCAGGAACATGGTGTTAATGTGCCATTGGCTTTTTATATTTCAGCACCAAGGCATCACTGCTCAGTAGTACAGACATATGGGCTCTTGCTTCAAGAAAACACAATGCATCAGTTTATAGGCTGGTATCGTACGCTGGGCCAGCTGGGTAAAACCACCAGATGCATCATACCTAGCGACTTAAAGCTAGGATTTGGATCCAGGTCGGCAGATGTGAAAAATCAAGCCCCTAGTTCTGTAAAGATTTATTCACAACATGCTTAACTTTACACTTGGTGGGCCAGATCCAAAGACTATTAAAATCAATGGGACTCTGTCCATTGAGTTCCGTTGGCTTTGAATCAGACCCTGTCCATAGTCTCATTCATTTCAACTGGATTACGCAGACTCAGTGTCTAAAAGCACTTGTATGTCTTTACAGGATCAAAACCTACCCTACAGTGACTGACCCACTGTACAGGGATGATCTGATGGGGGCCAGGTTCTCAGCTGGTGTAACTACTTATCAAGCTCCATTGCTTGCAATGGGCCTATGTTGATTTACACCAGCTAGAGGTCTGACCTGGTATTTTCTAATTATGTTGTACCAACACGTGGCAATGAACATGTCAGAGACAAATGTGGAGGATGTACTTATAAAATATTGCAGTGGTGCTCCATCTTTCCCACCCTGGGACCCCTCTCATCTGTCTAGAGCTCCCATCCCATTTAGCAATACTGGAAGGGCGGGGTCACCCTGAGAAACCTGTCTGCAATCACTGTGAGATTCGCAGATATTGTTATAATGAACTTTAGGGTTAGGCCACCCAACCTATGCTTACCATGCATTCTCTCATGGCCTGTAAGAAGATGTGTCACTGTACAGCCCAGTAACATGGATTAGAAGTGAGAGATGAGCTGGGACCGCCAAATCCATATGTAAATGACCATCCACACTCACTTACCCAACTTACCAAGGCTCAGATCCAGGTTTTTAATCAGACTCATTTCCAATGTTCAATAAAACTGGACTGTTTCTGATCATGTCATTAGGAAAATCTCCTGATGCAGCACCGTACCTTGACGTTGTTCCTAGTACAAACTTGCATAAAACAGTGAGCGTGGAGATGTGAATTTTTGGCAGGATATGGTCAATAGCTTTAAGAATCTTCAGTATGGGAATGAGAGAGTAAATTCACTAGGACCCAGAGGTTTGAAAATGGTGAGCTGAGGTCCACGTGCAGAAAATGTGTGTAAATACAGCTGCGTATCATGAGGAGACTGTACATCCATATAAGAGAATTGCACGTGAAGGTGTGTTGTCATCCAAGTAGCTGTTGCATGTCCGTTATCTGATTGGCACATGCCAATGCTGCAAAGGTGTGATTCTCCCCTATGCAGATGGTCAGAGCAAGTCCTGTGCATCATTTAAGATCCGTTGTGGGACATAAATAGTTCATAGACCTTATTCTGGATCTTTGCACAGGGGGACCTTCACCCTAACGACATATGGAAATGCAGAGATATATTTGCACGGTCACATTTTTGCTTTTCACAATTGTGTCTTTTTGCCTTTTCAAAGAATTCATCCCTGGATGTCATGTTAAGAAGTGCCTCTGAAGGAGGGGTCATCTGGTAGTTAATTCCAGTCTCGCCTATTAACTGTAGAGGGGTTAGTGTGGGGAAGACAGTTTGTTGCCATTCCTTGGTTGGTTTCTGGGACAGTTTTAAGGAAAATGAGGAGACTGAGCAGAATACAGAGAGAATCAGACCAGCATTAATTGCTTATTATCGAGAGCCAAAAATAGGGAGATTGGCATAAGGGAATGACGGGGAGGGAGGCTGGGTCACCGCAGCAGAAGAAAGAAAGCTGTAGAGAGACTGAGGACAAACAACTTCATCCTTAGGGTTGCAAAGTAAAGCATGACTCCGACAGGATTCCTGGGACTTGTCTCAAGTCTTAGTACAAGAATACACAGGGGCAGGGGGAGCATAAGAAGGCAGAACGCAGGAGGAAATGAAGATAAGAAAAACAAAAGCTGTTGGGATAGATTCTAATCTGTCACGCCCTACCAAATCCTGAGTTACTCTACCAATACGATGAGTTTATTCTAGTGTGGCCCATTGCTTCTGTGTAATGCTCCTTCTGCTTGTCAAGCTATTTAAAGCCTGGGAAGCGAGTGTGGTTGCCTCGTGCGTACAAAACAGGAGAGTTTGTTTTTATGCCATACCATGTTGCTCTCCTAACGATGATGTCTGAGAAGAGTGCCAAAGGACTGAATTAGGGGCGGGTGACATTTCCAAAGACATACAACATTTCTTTGTGGTTCCCAGATTTTACAGCTAGTGTGCTGGTGGAATATCCCACAGATAGTGTCTGGAAATCAGCCTCAGGTTGGCAAACCAGCAGAGGGACTAGTATAGCTGGCTTTTGTCATTGGAAGTAGGCTGATGGGTTTCCCTTCCCTTGGCAGTCTTTCTTGCCCACACCCTCATGCCCATGCAGCTCCAAATCTGTGCTGGGTCTAGGCTTCTCCTGCGTACCCGACATTTAGTTGAGGGTGTGCTCTAGCCCGCAGTGGCACGCAAGTCACTCCAAAACCTCACTCTCATGTGATCCACACATTCTGGGATTCATCTGCAATTAAACCACAAAATACCTGGCATGAAGTTAGTTGCTGGGTCTTGTATTCAGATACTATGTTTTGCAAACAAACTTCTCTTGTGACTTAGATTTCTTCAGCCCTGGCTCTCTGACAGAGGAGGTATATGCTTAAATGCAAACACAGATGAGGTCTTAGCCTGAAGAATTGATACGGTTTCCCCAAAATGGTTAGGGGCCACTGTTCTACATGTATCCCAGACTTTTCTGTTGGGTGGAGACCAAAGCAGAGTTGTGTAGTGAATTAGTCTGGGGTTCTGCTTTGCTTGCTGGGTTTCTTGCTGTATGCGATGGTGTGAAATGAGTTGGTGTCTGTTTCAGGCACTGGGGAAGCTGGATATGTAGTGTAAGGAAGGTCTGTGGAAGAGAAAAATGTTTTTTGGGGGGCTATGGAACTGGGATGGGACCAGATAGTCTCGGTTCTATTCCTGCCTCTGTCCCAGAGTTCATTTTGTGACCTTCAGCAAGATACTTCACCAGTGCCTGCGTTCCCCATCAGTAGCATGGGGAGAGCAATGCTCCTCAACCTTTGTGAAGTTAATTTTATTATGTTTTTTTTTAGCATCTCAGATACCATGGAAATGAATGCAACACGGGATCCTAATGGAAAGGGAGGGGGAATCTTTACTTGGACAAGGATTTGGATGATGGCATGCAGTAAATGAGGCATGGGACCATATATTACATTGAAGATAAAAAGGAATAGAGAACAGCTGTTTTGTTTGCTGAGCACCACCCATTCTGTGCACTGAATGAAGTTGGGTCCTGCAGAAAAAACCCCGTTTTTGTAAATCAGACACTCAACAAGGCAGAGTTAAGGGTGCAGGAGCTGCACAGCTATTGTCATTTCCTGACTTTTGGGCGCTTCACTTTCTAGTTCTGACATTCTTTTGATGTCATTTTATTTGTAAGGGCTAAATATCTAGGGCCAGATTCTTCCTAATGCTAATCATGAGCATCCCAGTGAACTCAGGGGAGTTGCATCAACATGCGAGAAAGAAGAGAATCAGACTTCTGATGTAGAAAGTCTCCATCAGAATTCTACATGAATGGCCGGTGTCTGACTCGTAGGTGGGGATCAAATGAAAATCAAAACCAATGACAACAGTGCATTCTTCTACAGCCGCATCATAGCACGTCACTCTTGTCATTTTGAGTTTCCTTAGCTGGCTTTTCATTGTTACATTATGCCACTTGACACAGTGCAGCATACTGTAAGTAACACAAAATGACTTCCAAGTACAAAAGAGAACACAGTTTTTGTCAGATTAGGTAGTGGCTATATATTCTCAGCGAGAGAGAGGTTCGTTTCATGGTGCCGAACGGCAACTGCACAGAACTTAAATTAAAACTGCAGCGATACAGCTGCCCTGCCTGTTTGCAACTAAATCTATATCTCTGCTCAGTAGAGAAAGAGAAGAGGATTCTCATTGGGACTCATATTTGTTTAATTTATTTAAAAGCCTGCCGTAGTATCTGTAATAGCTCTTTCTTTTGGTGTACTTAGAGGGTTGGCAGTACCTGTAAGACTAACATCACTGAGATTCGCTGAGTCTCTTGTTAGTCTTCGAAATTTAGTAATCAGATCAAGACTCTCCAATGGGCTTTGTGAGCTTCAGCATGTAACATGTCCCTTTTAGCAGGGATTTAATCAGCTGAAGAGGGAGGAGAAAAAAGGGTCATCTTGTCTTTGAAATGAAGAGAGTCCTTAATTAATTTAAGCTAATTGAGGAAGAGCGGCTGGCTCAAGGAAAGACAGTGTCTTGCACTTTTAAATCAAAATTCTGGCTCTGGTTGGTGTGGCTAGGGGTGATTATAAAGTTAGCTGTTGTTGGCCTCGGTGAAATGACCAGTGTTGTCAGGACACATCTGTACAAAAAGCTCATGTGTGGCAAGCCGGCCTGTAAATATATAGCACTTAGCATGCCGTGCAATGAATTGTCTAAAAGTTCCATAGGGCTTTTCGACCTTCAAAGCCTCTAGTGCCCAGGAACAGGGGCCAGGTGGTGAGTTAACATGTGGCATGCTAAAGCATTGTACATTTACACCTCAGCTTGCTGCATTCTAGCTCTCCATATAGATAAGCCCTCAGTCTGGTTCCTCTCAGAGAGGTGAGTCAAGAGGGAACAGTTGTTAGAGACTGGAATGTGGGAAATGTGAGTTCAATTCCTTACTCTACCATAGACTTCCTCTGTGATCTGTTGCACATCATGTAGCCTCCTTGCGCCTCAGTTTACTATCTGTAACTGGGAATACTTCATAGAGGGTATTGTGAGGTGCTCAAATCCTGTGGTAATGGGTACCCATGTAATTACTAAAGATAACTAGATCATCCCACCAGCTAATGGCAGTAACTCACCCCTCTTCAGAGAATCAATATGGGGCTCATTTAAGCCCCAATTTTGAAGAGATGCGTAGGCCTTTCTGTGTAAGATTAAATTTCACCCATAAAGGCCAAGGGCTGACTGGTGCATGGAGAGTAAAATCTGCTCTTGCGAGAGAGATGCTGCCAGCTCAGGGTTGAGGCATATTAGAAGGGCAAAATGTTGTGAAGAATTCCATTGGTGGCTGAATGTGCCTTTGGGTTCAAGAGATATAGGAGGGAAGGCTTCAGCTTTCAGATTTGTCAATCTCAAACATTCTTTCACATGCACACAGTTCAGTGTGCTTTTTTTTTTTTTTTTTTTTAAATTTGTATTTACATCTAAAACACACAGTGGAATGGACTGGTATAAAAGTTGTATCAGCATTAATCGGAGATGGTTGGATTACTTACATCTACTCAGCATGTATTTTCTATATAGCATGTGCAGCCTTCGTGTTATTTCTATCCAGGCTGTAGACCCTGTGAACTGGGAACTGGCTTCTATGCTGCCTTCTCCATCATCAAGAGGATTACTGGCTAGTTTCTAATGATTTATCTGTGCCGGTAGGGATGGTGTCAAGAAACAAAAAGGACAAGGCTTGATTATGCGATACTAGTTCTAAGTTGGCAGAGTTGCATTGGCCACCGAAGACATTTGATATGGCCTCACTGACCAGGTATGAACTTGGAAGGATATTTTTAAGACCATGGCCAAGAAAGGGAGGTGATTTTATGGAAAGAGGGAGCACTGTCCAGTGGTCAGAAGGAACCCTGAATCAGAACCCATCATGTACCCCTGACTTGTCATGTGACCTTGGAGAAGTCACCTGGCTCCCCTCTGCAAATTGAGTATAAATGCAACTTCCTTCTCTCCAGGGTATCTTTCCTTAGAGATATGCGTGACGTGCTGGTTATTCTGATTTATTACACTATTGAATGCTAGAGCACTGAAGAACGAAACAGTTACTGCTTCTGAACTGTGTCCAGAAGCCCTCTGAGACCCCGTCCTGCAAGCAGATCCAAGCAGTCATCTGAGTGCAGGGTACATGTATCATCTTGGAGTGTAAGAGCCTGTGTAATTAAACGTGGGATATTGTGGCAAGAATTTTTAAGGTTATATGGAAAGTTGTTACACTTGGTAGCACATCAAACCATACTTAAGGACAAGAAGATGTGGGGACTTTACAACAGAAAATTTCATTGTGGGTTTCTAGTCAGACTGGACCACCAGAGACCTCCTGTTATTATTTTCTTTTCTAATAAATCATTTTATTGTCCCCTTCATAACACAAAGAATTCAAATAAACCCGTCCCTTGTGACAAGCTAACTCTCTAAAGGAGTGTCCTGTTCTGAAGAGCCCCCTGAGGGGAAATGTATAAAGATGCCAAAAGACAGATCAAAATAGGGCAATACAAAGAATCCTAGAGACAGGCTTCAGTATGGTATTTAATATTTCAGGTAAAATACTCACTTAGCATCAATTATCTTGGGGGGGGTTTCTAAAGGAAATTGCCATCTGAATCAGCCAGCTCTCTAATTATCAGATTGAACTATTGAAATTTTTAGGGGAATTACATTCAAGCCTTCGTTTTTCAGACCTCATCTTATCCCCCTCTTCTCCCTCTCCTCTCCAGTCTGGAGCCTTTCTCTAATTTGGAGGCAGTTGCAACAGGCAAGCAAACCTTTAAAGCCAAGATGTATGTGTCTCTGAATTCCTCTGTGGATTTGTTTTATAGACTAAGCAGAGAGTGTTTTCGTGAGTTTGTTCTCTCAGTACACACATAATGCAATGTGGGTTTTATTGTAACATGTCTTTTTATTAAAAAACCTGAAAGACTGGCTTAAAAAAATTAATTAAATGTAGAAACTCTCATGAAAAACCAAAGATCAAGGCAGGAAAAATAAGCAATATATTAAAAAACATGCAGATCAGCATAGTAAGCTGTGAGACTGATGATGATTAATACATAATAATTTACTGTAAGAACCTAAGAATCACAATAAAATAAATAATACAAAAAATTCTGGTAATGTAAATGCAAAAACAAGTACACGCAATAGTTATATGGCAAAAGCAAATATTCCTTCAAAAGAAATCAAAATAGGTCAGGTGAAATCCTGACTCTATTGAAGCCAAGGGCAAAAGCTACTTGAGAAACTAATGCACATGACTAAAAAGCATGATTTTTAAAAAATGCATTTTCTAATTTAGCCTAAGTTCCAAAGGGGGGTCTGTGTTAGTCTAGTCCACCAAAACAAACAAGGAATCTGGTGGCACTTTTAAAGACTAACAAGTTTATCGCATGAGCTTCTGTGGGAGAAAAATCCCACTTCATCCATCTTCAAGTGTCTGACGCAGTGGGATTTTCTCCCACAAAAGCTTATGCAATAAATAAAGTTGTTAGTCTTTAAAAGTGCCACCAGATTCCTTGTTAATTTATCCTAGGCATTTATGCTGCTTCTATTCTCACGGTCTCTGAGCTCCTATATAAAGCTGCGCTCTGTAAGCCTTCCTGAAGAAGTGGTCTGGGAGATGTTGATCCTATCTGCCGGAGTTCCGAAGATAACAGATCTTCAGGTAGCATAAACTGTTGTGGCTCCATTGACTTGAATAGAATTACACTGATTTACACAAGCTAAGGATCTGACCCATTGTAAGAGAGTCAAAGATAATGAACACGTTGTTGGATTGAGTTTTATGTGCGTGCACGTGCCATGAGAGATGTCGTCAGTCACAGTTTCTACACTCTCTTACTGTTTCTCTTGTTTTCATTATGACGGGGGCTTTTGGCCTACGTTGGTAGATAGATGTTTAACACCTCTAATGAAAGTGGGAATTCTTTGGGGTTAGAGTAATGTAATAGATATGCCATAGGTCTATCTCTGGGTTTATCTGGACAGGTACTTCTAGGTATGTCAAGATATACACACTTGTAAGCTCTTTGTGGCAGGGATCAGCTTTTGTTTAGTTTCTGTACAGCACCGAGTACAATGGAGCTCTGGACCATGACTGGAGCTCCTAAAGAGAACAATTAATAATAAAAATAGATTTAGGGGTGATTCTATATGGAAATGACACTGGAGATCTCTGTAAAATGTTTAGATATATTTTCCAGGAATGTAGATTGCCGCTATTGTGTTAGATTCTGCTCTCAGTTAAGCTGATGTAAATCTGGAGCAACTCCACTAAAATCCTTTGGGTTTCACTGGGATAAAAGAGAGCAGAATTTGGCCTTATCTCTTTCCTGCATATCTAGCCTTACTGAATTATTAGTTTTCTTCCATAGTTAGAAGTTAGTTTTTTTCCTTAAATTTATTTAGTGATTTATTTAATTTATTTTATTTTATTTATGCTGTAACAGTATCTAGAAGCAGACATCATGGATTTGGGGCCTATTGTGCCAGGTGCTGTACAGAACGTAATGAGGTACATTTTTGTACCTTTGTTTCCTGCTTTCTAACCATTTGTGTATTTCAGTTAAACAAAGCCCCTGTGATAAAGCAGGGAAGTTATGGCACCACACTATATTTAGCCTGCTACCGGACTTGTGTTCCCTGCTTGGAAGAGCATGGGTTGTCACTGGTTCACACTGAGGGACTGGCCTGTGGACTTTGGGGGGGGGGGGGTTACACCTTTATTCCCACTGGTGGAAGTGACAGGAAAATCATACTGCTCTGCCGAATACCCCGCAGTGTTGTTCTCCCTCGGTACTATGATCTTCTAGTGTTTACCCCCATTATTTCTGTATTTGCATTGACTTTACAGCAGGTCTGGGCAGCTGTCTGCCATGTGCTACGTACTGCAGGATTGGGGTGTCGATTTAAACTAATGTCAATTAAAAATAAATAGTGATTATTAATAGGGTTTAACTGTACAGGATTGTCCATGTCACCCCCAGAGTGAGTTTCCTACACACTGGTTACTCTTAGATACTCTAATGGGCCACACGGAGAGCCTCGGGTGACTGGCACCATGGTGTCCACCCAGGCTGATTCACTCCTTAGAAGCATGTGGGAAAGCCCTTCAGCTCTGGCTTGTTGTGAGGACTACACTATTGTATCCCAACTGCCTATCTCCTTATCTGCTGCAGTATTTATGTGAAAGCAGAAGCCCTGCGTGGAACAGATGCTTGGAGTGGTATTGGGATCCAATTACTGCACTTTTACAATCTTACATCTATTGTCTAAACTTGGAGCAGGCATATTTTTACTCCGCGGTGACACTATATAAAGGAACAATTGGCATTGTGTCTGCTGGCTGGCTAGTTGGCACAGAAGGGGCAGAAGGAACAGCAGCAGCATGGTAGGAGCCTTCTTTCTTTCTTTCTTTCTTTCTTTCTTTCTTTCTTTCTTTCTTTCACTACTCTAACAGGAGTAATACTAATATAATATCAGACACCGTCCAATCTTATTCTTGAACAGAATCCCTTTCAGCCTGAGGAGCTAGCCTGCACTGGGCTCACGGGATGAGCTGGGAATTTCAGAGCACTTAATTAATAAATGTGCTAGGACTGGAGACAGTCAGAGCAAAATCCTGCCCAGGCTGCTTAGATTCACCACATGGAGGAAACAGCTCACTGCGAATCTCTTTCCCCACTTATTCTTACCTGGGGTGTTTCATTGCGGCAGCAGGTACCAGTAATGACTAACCCAAAGATAGAGTCTGCAGCACCGGAGGCACCTCTGTGAATAGGTTGTCACTGAAGAAGAGGCAAGGAGCATGACAGAGAATGCAGTGTCTGTAGCCCACTTCCTGCCCTCCTAGCCCCACTTAAGGTATCCCATCCTGTTTGCATAATTGCCACAGCCGGCAAGGGCAGAATTTCAGCCCTATGCGCATCGGAGTCTCTGGCTCTGTACTTGTCTTCTGAAATGTCACTGGAATTATTAAAACATCATTAAACAAGAGCTGGAGTGCTGGGTGTTATTCTGTTTCAACAGGGAGGAAAAGGAATATTGTGCCTTTAATTATTTGCTTACAGATCTTTTTCTTTATTTTACTCCTCCTCTCGCCTCCTTTCAGGCTCCCTCGGTGTAGCATTTCCCACTGGCACCTGTGATCTATTTGGAGCCTGTTGACACCAGAGAGTAAGCTGTGTTTGAAACCCCTTGTTGAAGCACGATTCAAACCTGGCTGTCTTTAAGCAGGAGATGAATGTGGCCCAACCACTCTTCCGAACGGGACCAACCCAAATTCAAAACAATTTCTAAAAACCATGCTCAAGATCAGGCTGTAACATCAGCTTGTGCATAAGCAAAATGGTTTGTTCCTGTTCATGCCGGCCATGTTCACCATCAGGTTAGAGGAGAGAGGTATTTGTCCTGATTTTCCAAATAGGTCCTCAGATATATAGGCTACATTTGAATGGATTTATCTAGAATCTAAGCCAACCATATATCTGCTGGCATGTGTTAGGTCTTGACTTTTACTTTTTCACCCCTTTAGGCGTCTCCCTTTCCCCCTGTCTCCCAGTCATCATTCTGGTGAGCTGACTCCTTTCCTACAATGCTCTGAACCTTTTTGGAAATCGTTATTCCAAGACTTTCTGTGGCCAGACTGCCCAAAGCAATAGATCTCAAAATGTGTCCCCAAAGCCTCATTGCTATAGAAGACTGTCCATGCTGTTTCTTTTCACTGTGCCTTTTGTTCCAGGAAAGCACCTTCTGAGGCACCTTACAATTTATGGACACATGAAACAGATTTAAAATGGAAAGAAAAAATATAGTCTTAATGAAGGAAAGCTGAGAATATCTCTGCATAAGGAAGAGATCATTTTTTATTAATCAGAGGGAAATGTATATGTAATTATGCAAGATGAACTCTGGGGGGAGGATTTTTTTCCTCCTTTATGATGTCTTAAGGGATTTATAAATATTACAGAGGTTTTATAGCATCATAATATTTCAGATGTTCAGTAAAGCTACTTTCAAAGGATTAGTGCAGACAAAGCACCACAGTAAAAAATAATTACATTCAGCCCGGGCTACGACACACAGGACTGAAGAGAATGAGAAAGGCAGGGTTCCGGGAGATAATTTTTCTAACAAGAAGCAGACCACACAAGTGTTACAGGGTGGAATTCTGAGAACTCTGCCTATAGGGCTCAGTTCATAGCAGGGAATTTTTGGTAAAGTTGTGTCTGTGATGCGTCTTCGTACACAGTGCTGCTGGCGGGAGAAGGGGGGGCAGAGAGGCCTATTACGTATTCCGACAACATTCCTGCGTTCATTCAGCTCCGTGACACCTTGTAGCAAATTGTGTACACTGAAGGGAATCGTGTACCCAAAAATAGATTGCATTCTGATGAAATGTGTCTTGCTGCCTGCAAGACTGCCTGGAATGTACCACCTGAACTAAAAAATACGGACTGCGAGAGAGCCAGGGCGAGGTGGGCCAGCTGAGGACCTGGCCCATGGCTTTCCTATGGAAGTGAGAGGGTGGGGGGATTTGTGTTGAAGGTGATAGAGCACATTTCTATGTGCTTGAGAGGAGGCCATGTATCTGTGTACTTGCTCATATGGATTTTGGGGCACAGCATTTGCACAGGCTGTTGTGGGGAGTGCAGTGTGACTGTTCCTGTGTGAGTGAATGCTGGAAGCTAGGGGATCGTGTGCGTGTTTGTGTGTGTGTGAGAAAGAGAGAGAGAGATGAGTGGGAGCAAGGGACTTCGCAGGGGACAGGAGTATGTGAGTGTGACATGTGGGGAATGGAGTTCAGAAGATTGTTGATTATGGAAGGGATGATCATCTGTGGGGGGTGGAGGAATGGAGGGAAGATGGGCTGTGTGTAAGATGGCATGTGTGGACAGGAGAGAGGAGGGATTCATTTGTGGACGGAGAGGCGGTTACTAAAAAGATCCTGTGTTTCTCTGTTCTGATAGCTCACGTTTTTATCTGAGCTCCCGCAGTCTGCAGTATTGCCTGCTTGAATTGGAGGTTGTGCTCTGAGAGCAGTTTATGCTGGTTACTGCTCAGTCTAGATCGTTGCCTGCGAGCCCTGCTCTCTGGATCACATGCACCTCACCTGCCACTGAAAGGATCCAAATTTTGTGAAACAGACAAGCCACGTCTACACTACAAAATTCTGTTGACCTATCTTACATTAACATAGAGCCACTATAACTATTAAATCACACGTCCATGTGCAGACTTGGCTCCTTGGGTTAATGGTGCACACCCTCACAGGGACACTGGTATTTATTGTATTGTCAATATGGTACATTGCGGGGTGGCTCCTGAAAGCCAGTAACACTAGTAAACAATGCAATGTCTACTGTGACAGGGCATTGACCGAATTAAATCAGTTGTGACTCTATGCCGCTTGGGAGGGTGTTACTAAATCTGAGTAGAGAGACATTGACATTGGCAAGAGACAGATTTAAGGGAAGACACTTCCAAAGCTAGGTCAATGGAAGGCAGTCTGTGTCGATCAAACTGTGTAGTATAGACCAGGCCATAGCTGGGCTCTCTGGTGCAGACACAAAGTAAGTTATCTAAGCAAAACAAAATAAAACCACCAACGATCCTCCTGCCCCGTCCTCCAAAAATGGACCTGAAGTGTGATGTTTGGGTGTGAACATGGATTCAGCCAGAGCTTGAGCACAGAGAGTGTCAGATCTGTGATTCTGGCTTGGGTTGAGAACATGCAGAGAATGTTAATGACACTGGAATAGATAGAAAGGTAAATGTGGCCGTTAGTCAGTTTCATAAGCTGGTTCTTAATATGGATTACTATGGGTCTGATTCTCCATTGCCTTGCATTTGGTGGTGCAAATGACTGCACACGATATAGGGCAACTGAGAATCAGGCCTTTCGTGTCACAAAGTCTAACTCTGCTGCAGAGAGCCACCCCAGGGTGGACCTGCAAAAGGAAAAAAAGAGACTTTGTGCACTTCTTTGTAAAAAGAAGACCTAAGAAGTTGAAGGTGGGGAGGGTTAGTTTTCTTATGTTGGTTTTTCACCTTAGAATATCAGGTATGTCAAGTCTTGCCCCTATTTTAGGTGGAAAACTCCTTGAATGATTCAGAGAAGTAGATCTGAAGGTTTCTGAGCCCTTAATTGAAGGGGCTGAGGTGTGCGCTGTTGAATCCTTACCAAATATAGCTCTCTCCCCACCCCAATCATTTGAGTTAATTAGCTGTTAATGAAAACAGGGAGTTTTCAACAGTTTGACTAAAATTCCTTCCCCTCTAAAATATTCAGGTGTCACTTCCCTGGTATCTTTGATGTCATAAGCCTTTTATGGCTCCAGACTTCTGTGGAGCTTTTCAGGATAGGTGAGGCCTGATTTTCCAGTGTGAAACACAAGTAGAAAGCCCACATTTTAACCTCCCAAACTCACATAAAGATGCAGACAAAATCCCTCCTTCCCCCTTTCTATAAATCACCTTTAAAGTAGAAGGAGGGATTCTCTACGCTGTAGACACAAACACACACCCACTCTCCCTGTTCTTACCTTGCACCCAGAGAGGTGGAAGCGACGCTGACTCATTGTTTCTGTCTGTCTGACTCTCTGGCCCTACCTGACAGCAGAAATGTAAGGAATCTCAGTGAAGGAAACCCAGGATACAGCAAGCATTGGGCTGGCCTGAGCTGTCACAGAATCTAGGTTTTTTATATTCTGGTTTTATTTAAAATATCTAAAAATTAGCAAGAAGAGCCTTGGTGAAATGGGAGACCATTAGCAGCGATATTATAACTAAGCAATGCATGATGGCTCTGAAGTTTTCCTTTTTAAAGGAACCATTGCATTCTTCACACTGGGTGATTAATATACTCAGGCTGGAATTTTATCAGACGTGTTCAGACATCACAACATTCTTCCCCAAACTTTCCTGTCAGAGGCCTTGGAATCTCAGCTCGGGAGGCCCATGCCTCCTTGGAACGCTTCACATTCTTCTCTGACGTTTCTCAGCAGTAGATCTCGAAGCACATTTCAAACATATTATTACCCACATTTTACAGATGGGGAAACTGAGGCACAGAGGGGAGAGGTGATTTGCTAAAGGTCATGCAGTAAATTGCTGACATATCCAAGAATAGAAGTGAGGTGTCCTGCTTCCCCATCTGTTGCCCTCCTCGCTGAGGTAAAACAAAGATATTAGATTATTTCTGAGAGATAAGCTTCAGACAAAATCCTGGTTTAATCAGTGCAGAACTGCAGGGAGTTTTCGATCTAGGTGCAAACTCTGCAGCTCATATTTGCTCTCTTTTAGCTGCCTTTTCTGTCTGACCACCACCCAGGGGAAAGTCTCATATATTGCAGTAGCCGCTCAGCCCTCTTCACTTTCCTGTCCTCCAATGGTTGTGAGTTTAGCCTGGGGTTTCTCTCTGAGAATATGGATCTTCTGGCAATTCAAATGAACACCGTTCCCCCACGTAAGCAGGGATTTGGGAGGATGGATAGTCCAGGAGACTAATGGTAATCTTTCCAGCCCTAGATCCAATAGTTTGAATTTGGAACCAGTGATGAAAAGTCCCTGGCATCTGACAGCTGCTCGGTGGACTGTATGAAATGATTTGAGGGGCACAGTCTGATTCCACGGGTAACCGCGTCATACAAAGTATAGATTGTCACCCCTCAGCAGAAACATTAAAGGCAGAATGGTCCGTATTGGAACTGAACAATCCTCCAACACCCCATGAAGCTGTTCCTAGGGGTCAGGCTTGAAGCCATTTAATAAATCATTGACAGGAAGGTCAGGGAATTAGGGGTTGAATTTTCCCAGTGCTGTACTTACTCTGTGGATATACAGGCTTCATTGTCTATGGGCTTTAACAGGTCTCCAATCTCTTTTTTGAAAAGTGAGCTGTTTTGGGGGTTTTTTTGGGGGGGTGGGGGGGTTGTGCTTTTGATATTAGCAATGTGCCACATCTCTGGGTTTTACCATATTCTTTCATACAACTGCAGCTCCGGCTTGAAAACCCTACTGTGCATGCACTCTGAGATCTCTATATAGAGAACCCACCAAAATTAGCCAGGGAGTACTTGGTGCATGATATAATCAGACCTTGCCCTTGGACACCCACAAAGCCATGAGTGACATTCCGGCTCATTTTGTTGCGGTGTTAACCTTCAGAATGGAAATCTATTGATGGAGAGGAAAGTTTAGCAGGGAGACTAAAAAAAATCATACATGGACTGAGCATTTGGGCTCCCCTTATCTGCAACAAAAAAGCTATTGGAGGGCTTACAAATTGCCCGCTCTGACGGATCGGCTAAATTTGAGCATCCACCCTCCTGGCACTCCGTTCTCCCCAGCCCTGCAGGAGCCGCTTACAGAGTGGAGTCAGTATACTCAATGAGCCATCAGGCCTCTTTTTGCCTCAGGGATTGAATACACTGTTAATAAGCAGGATCGTCCCTAATTTTTCCATTCTAACTAAAAATGCTGAATATGTTCACCAGGCACCTCAAATTGCATGGAGTCCTGCCCATTTTGGCTGAAAATAACACTCATTCCATGTGAGGAGGAGGAGAGAATCTGTTTATTTTCCAAAATCAATATTTCTACATTAATTAAACATTCCATTTGTTCACATCTTTTTCCATGCCTTGGGTGGCATTCTGTCCTTGTTTTTCTTCCCAGCAAATACATTTTCTCATGCATTTCCTATGGTACAGGAGTTTGTGTTCCAGAAGATAGGTATCCTTTCGTTTGGCCCTGGGCATGTACCATAATCCTAATTTTCAAACATGAGATCCATGGCAGGAAGGTTAAATGCTGAAATCTGCATGGCAAGTTAAGCTGACCAACCAATGTATATTTCCAGCAGCACAAGATGGAAACATTTCTTTGACCAGCTTTAATTCCCAGAGTCTCATTTGAACCTTGGCAGATTTTGATGAGAGGAAAAAGTTGCCATCTGTTGCAGATGGCATAAACCAAACAGAACAGAATTTCTCTTCATTTTCTCTTCCATATGGGCAGGCAGGTCTCTAATAAAAATGCAATTAAGAGTGGACAGAATGCGAGCCTGTTACTCGGAAGATCTAGGTTCAATGCTTTGCTTTGCTGAAAATTCCCAGTGCGTAGGTCTACATGGCAAAAAACAAACCAAAAATCCCCACACCTGTGTGGTAGAGAGGCTGAGATTGTACCTACCTACCAGTTTGGACTTGTGCTAAAACTAGCTGTTCTGGTACCTCCATTGGTCTCTGAACCCCCTCTTTTTCAGAGCCTGAGAACCTAGCAAGTACTTTTTAACCTGTGTCTGCTGACACAGACTCTATGATTTGCTGATGTGGCCTTTTTCGTGTGTCGACAGATCTTCAGCCTTGGGCGAAATGTTTAGGCCCCGATCCTGAATCGTATTTTAGTATTGTAATCAGTTGACTGTAGGCACCGAAATACCTTTGAGGAGCTGGCTCTTAGTCTCTCTGTGCCTCAGCTCTCCATCTATAAAATGGGGATAACAGCACCGGCCTAGCTCACTGGGATGCTGAGGACAAATGCATTAAAGATTCTGAGCTACTTGGGTAATACTGCAGTGATGGCCATGTAAGTACTGAAGAGAGGGAAGGTAACGCATGATGACATGCCAGCTGGCTCCCTTTCGCTAGACTACAACTGGAGTTTGGCTCGTGAGCCTGAACTCCAAGCCATGCTACAATGTCCAAGGCTGCTACTTTTAGCTGCTGGCTCAAGCCTCGCTGCCAGCTGCAGTGTAGGTAGACCTGTGTATGACTTAATTTTGAGCCTGGCTGTCTGGCTATGTACGGGGAAAAAAGTAGAACAATGAGCTTCCTCACTCCCCTGTGCAGGCTCCATACAATGGAGAAGCAGGGAGCGGCTGTTGGTGGAGTGCTATTCCCACTGAGTTTTCCCCATTGTGGGGCACTGGGGAATGGCGAGAGTCTTAGCTCTTTCCAGCCAGGCAGCATAACACAGCCAGCACTAAGAAGGAAGTAATCTGCAGTAGTAAATGAGCTGGCACGGACTCATGCCCCCAGGAAGCAATGAGGAAGCACAGACCAGATTGTGACTCGCCAAGTCTCCTTCCTGCACTGCTCCTGGGTCAACAGAACCAAGCCAATTCAAGTTGGACTGTCAGGAGACAGACCAGTCCATAGAAAGCCTTTGGCAACACAGCTCCTTGGTAAAAATGCGCCCCGTGTTTTGTAGCCGAAGAGCATTTGCCTGTGTTCATGTATTTGTTGCACAACTAAGTACTGAATCAAACGGGGGAGATAAATAACATAATAACCCTCATGTTACTTGTGCATATATAATACCTTCAGTTATAGATGTTACCAGGTGTTCCAAGAGTTATTTATTACATACCAATTTTTTTTATTTCTTTTATAGCCTCCAAAAAAGGCGAAGAAGAAGGCAGAAGGAGGTGGCTCTAATGTGTTCTCTATGTTTGATCAAACCCAAATTCAGGAGTTTAAAGAGGTGAGCCATCTTTTATGCTATGTTATACAGTCTTCCATCACTGCTAAAGGATGGCGTAGGATTGATTTGCAATCGTTGCTTAGTTCATCTGCTTTAAGAGAACATACAGTTGTTCCCTGGCTCATTTTGGTGGTGTTCATTCATTCCTTAATTTGTTCTTCAAGATCAAAGTGTTGCATGTTATTTAAAACCTACAAAGCTCAATAGGAAATTCACGTAGGCCCTGATTCAAAAAAGCATTTGAGCACATGCTTACAGCTATTGAGTTTCAAAACATCATTTAAGCCCATGCTTATCTTTAAGCATGTGTTTCAGTGCTGTGACACTTTCCTGAACTGGGGCTTTAATGAATGGATAGTTCCATAATAGCCTTTGTACCCTAACGACCAAATCCCCAAGCCAGAAACAAAAATTTGGGAAACCCACACCCCGCTTCTCCCCAAATGGCCACAAAAATATGGGCTTTACAGTGGTGCACTTAAGGTTAACCTATGCAGGTTCCTGCAGGTTCGGGAGAGTGTAGGATGAGCTGTGTGTTCTTGAGTCCTTGATCAGTTACCTGTGTAGAACTAATGACTTGGGCATAAGAGCTGAATGAATAATTAATGATGGATAATTTATTTAATGTGTTTAGGCTATTTTTTCTGCTTCTGGAATGTCCATGAGCACATCACAGTTTCCTCAGATTTGTCATTTTAAATTATTCATTGCTCCCCCCTACAATTTTTGTTAACTGTGTGTACCGACTGCAAATAGTTTTGAACATTCATTCTTTGAGCTGTGTTGGCTAGCCCTGGATGGCTAAATAAACTGCACCATATCAATTTCTGTTCCCTGATTGAACAAACGCACTTCAAGAGTGACTACTGGGATAGTAAATATCCAAAATTCATGTATGCAGCTTTAAAATTCATTTTCCACAAAGATTCGTATTATTAAAGCTCAAGGTTATGTATGACCATTAGAGCCCACACAAGGGACTTTGAACATAACAAAAGAAAATTAATTGAATCTGTAGACTTTTTCCACGGAACCAACAGAAAGTATTCATTGCTTCTTTGACATCTTTTATCAGCATCATAATCAATGCCCCATTTTCTCTCCTAAAGGGTTACCATCTAAAACCCAGCCCCATAAACTAGAGCTGCTCAAAAATGACAATTTTTTGAAGTATTTTAAATTAAAATTGTTTAAAAAAAATGCCTTGCAGAAGTTCTGTATTACTTTCCCTATGTAAAGCCAAAACCTAAAACCATTTTGGGTAGGTTTCCAGTTTCTGGGTCTTAGTTGAAAAACTGAAGAGTTCTGGCAAAAATTAAAAATGAAAGCCATTTTTTTATGAGAAAGGTTACACCTCAAAATTTTTCAGCCGGTGGTATACACTTATAGCCTGATCCAAAGCTCATTCAAATCAATGGGCAGAGTCCTGTTGCCTGTAAAAGGCTCTGAAACTTAGTCACTGGAATTCACATGCTGCCAACTGGGCACATTCTCAATGACCATGCTGGTACTCAGCCCAATCCGGCCCTGACCCTGGCTAGTGACATGGGGCGAAGCCGCGGAGGTGGCAGGAGCTCAATCTGGCCCCAACCAAACAAGTTGGATGAGGCAATATCTTTTATTCAGCCAACTTCTGTTGTTGGGAAGCTTTGTTTGGGAAGCGCCTGTTGTTCAAGCGTTGAGCTTCACAGAGCTCTCTTCAGGTCTGGGAAAGGAAACCAGAATGTGTGACTTAAATATGAGTTGGGACGGATTGTTAATGATAAAGAGTTAACACATTGTAGGAGATCACTTAAAGGGAAGTGGGGAATTGAGGGTGAGAGTATTAAACCTAAGGGTTAACACATCCCGTAGGAGACCACATGAAGTGAGCAATTCAGGATTAGCCAGCAGTGGGATGCTACAAATTGTTGTAATGAGCCTTAAAACTGATGTCTCTGAGCCTGTAGTTTTTAGTGTCTAGCAGAGTTATGAATTTAAGTTCTCGTGCTCACTTTTTGAAGGTATTGTGCAGGTTTCCTTTGAGGATGAGCATCGAGAAGTCAGGTCTGATGTGATTTCTTCATGAAAAGTCTTTGCCCATGGGTGATATGGTGGCTTTGTCTTTTATGATTTTATAGTAGCAGGTTTTGCAAAGTTGTTCTGGCAGTGTACGGTACCACTTTGAGTTGGTGTGTCTATTCTGTGGGGAGCTTGCTTCTGTTGGTTGGCTTGGGCAGGCTGGGGATTGTCTGAAGGCCAGAGGAGGGGGTTTGGGAAAGATTTATTTCAGGAAGTGAGCCCCATCGAATATGGGTTATAATTGTTAATGCCCCATATGGGTTCCAGTGTAGGGTGAAAGATGACTACTGAAGGTATGCAGTCAGTGGGGTTTTTTCCTCCTCTATTGACACACATTCTCCCAAGGTATTTGGGTGGCCCTTTCCATGATGTGACCTACTTCTCTGGTACAGTGTCTTTTTTAGTGAAGGTGGTTTTAAGTGTGTTTAGATGTGTATCCCAGACTTTCTCTTCAGAGCAAATACTATGATTTCTGAGCGCCTGGCTGTGAATAACAGTTTATCTGGTGTACTGGGGATAATTGTTGGATTTGTGGCAGTAAGTTTGGTGATCTGTGGGTTTCTTGTGTATAGTTTTTTGTAGGGTTCCATTGCTGAAGTCAGTTGTGCTGTCCAGAAAGTTGATGCTGGTGTGGGAGTATTTTAAAGAGAGTTTTATGGATGGGTGGTAGTTGTTGAAGCTGGGGTGAAAATCTATGAGGGAATTTAAGTCTTCTGTCCAGAAAATGAAAATATCATTGACACAACTCACACATCATTAGTTCTGTGGTGCATTTGTCCATAAATTCTTCCCTGAAGTAACCCATGAAGAGGTTGATGTCCTGGGGAGCTGTCCTAGTACCCATGGCTGTTCCCATGGTTTAGACAAAGTGTTTGTTGTTAAGTGTGAAGCTGTTGTGAGTGAAGATGAAATTGATGAGTCTGGGTGATGCATTGAAAGTGGAATGTGAGTGTTGTGTATTATCTTGTAGGTATTTGAGGCAGGCAGTAATTCCATCATGGTAAGGGATGTTGTTATAGAAGGAGGTGATATCTATGAAGCCAAAGATGGTTTCTTTGGGAGGTTGTTCATGTTGTGGAGCTTCTGGGTGTAACTGGTAATGTCTGGGGGGGGGAAGCTGACCCTTTCTTTGCTGAGTGATTTGAGTATGGTTTCTATGAGTGCTGACATTCCTTCAGTAAGAGTGCTGTAACCAGATTGATGGGTCTGCTTGGGCTCCTTTGTTTGAGTATCTTGGGAAGCATGTAGAAGGGCCCTGGGGTGGGTGGGTCGATGGACAGATCACTTTCAGAGATTCTTATTGTAAGCTCAGGGAAATATCTTTCAGACCTTTAGCCTCTTTCAAAGTGCAAGAAACTTTTAAATTAGGACCATTGTTTGTATAGAGGTAGGTAGGTGGATAGACAGATAAACGGGGAAGAGGTTAAAGTTCAGAAATTGTGTGTTGACTGAAAACTACAAAACAACAAGTGAATTTTCTGCAAAATGTTGAGAATTCCCTGACAGGAGATATTTTAAGGTCAACACACAGGTCATTCAGAGAACAAGTAGACCATGTCCACAGCCTGAAGGACACAGTATGGTTGAAAGGGCAACAAGCCTTGGCTGAATAAATAACACATCAGTCTAGATTTGAGTTTTTTTTACTTAACTTTTGTGGTTTCAATTCCTCTGTGGGACTTTGAGGCTTCACTATTAGCCCCCGCAGAACTTCCTTTTAACTCAGTACCAGTGTGATGTTCACAGTTAGTAATGGTCATACAGCTTGTTACACACAGGGTAATGTTGTGTAGGCTAGCGTGCGCATGGCCACAATCACAGCTGTGACTTAGAGCTTCCTAATCCATGCTTTCATGGGTTAAACCCTGACTGGCTGGATCTGACAGCACTGGCGGAGACCCAGCTACATGCTGAGTGGAGTGTTAATTTAGTAAGAAGAAGTTTGGGTGGGTTTAATTAAATCTCTTGCCAAGATACATTCACGTGTTGAAAGTAAGTCATACACAATAACATTGTATGTTGTGGATTAATAAAGGAAAGAGAAATATTCCCCTTTCTAGAGTAAATATAACACCACATTGATGAATATCAGGATTTACATAATGCCCCTTTTCTCTTAACAGGCTTTTACCATCATGGATCAGAACAGAGATGGCTTCATTGACAAAGCAGACCTGAGAGATACATTTGCTGCACTGGGTGGGTAAACAAACAAGGAAACAAACAAACCCAGGTACTCTAAATGCAATTTAAATTGCAAGCCCATGTGAAAGGATTCTATGAAAATTAGAACTGGGTGAGTCATAAGATATGCACGAGGCTCAGAGAGCCAAGTGGACAACTTGCCAAACCTGCTCCATTTGATCCTTCTCCTCTATGGTTGGTAGCTGCTATCTTGGCTGTATATCTCGAGCCTGGAAGTTTACTGAGCAGCCCCTTTCAAAGATGAAATGAGGGCCATTCCAGGATTCTTTGGCGGGTGCTACAAAGTGGCGCAGCTGACATCCTTTCCTAAGAGCCTGGTCCCTCCCCATCAACCCTTCCATAATAAGCCCACCCAAGTAGGGCTCCGTGCCATGCATTTCTGATTTGTCTTTTTATCTGCACTTTCTCAAGTTGCACCCTTTTCATCTAAGTGTCATGTAATAGCCACCAATTAAAGTTTCCGCCACGGACCAGCCGCCATCCTTCCCACACCAGCATGGGAACGCCATGTGAAGGTCTGTCCTGAACCCTGACGCAGATTGGAATGTGCGTGACACAAGCTTTAGAAAGGCCTTTTCCAAGCTCCAGAAGGGTAGCTATATTAGTCTATTGCAGAAAAACAAACAGAGTCCTGTGGCACTTTTAAAGACTAACAGATTTATTTATAAATAAATCTGTTAGTCTTTAAAAATGCCACAGGATTCTGTTTGCTTTTCCAAGGTGTAAGTTACAAACACATTTAATCCCCTCTAATGTCAGGCCTTTCCGTGCATTGGAAAGTCAAAAGGCTCATGAGCCGGAACCTGGAGCTACATCCCTTTTGCGGCATTTGAGATCTAACAGTGTTGTAAGTGTTTGGGCTTTTGCCATCTGGATATTATCGAAAGGAGTTTGATTAGAATCCGTACTGCTTCCAGGGGTGGAATCAGATTCCCACCTCTTTAGGGTGACAATGAGGAAATTTTCTCCTGTAACTAATGCTTGGAATGTTCATTTCCTCAGGCCAGTTTCTGATAACTATAATTCATGCTGAATGGCATCTCGCCCCTCAACGAGGCCCACTGAATCAATGGCACAGCACACCTAGCAAGGTCCGACTCAATTCAAGCAGGGCTGTCAGAACCCGAACTCTAGTCAGAAGTCCCTGAAAGGGAACAGACAGGCACCTCTCTATTCTTACTGTGATTCCATAACCACAAAGACATCTCACGCGGGCCAATTTTACAATCGTGTGAGGTCTGAAATCATGGAAAAGATTCTAAAAAAGAATCCACTTCTTCAGAAACGATCCCAGTGATAGCCACTGCTGCCTCCTATGTATTAATTCCTCTCCCATTCCTCCTTTTGCCCTTTTATACTGTAGCCAACTCCCTCTGTTCATTATATGACAGTGACATTTTGAGTTATGTGTTGTGCTGAACTCTAAGCAGCCCTGTGGGAAGTGGGAATTACTTTTTGAGAGAAAATGATCTCTGCTACTACAGGTCGCTTGAATGTCAAGAATGAAGAGCTAGAAGCCATGGTGCATGAAGCTCCAGGTGCTATTAACTTCACTGTTTTCCTGACCATGTTTGGTGAAAAACTGAAAGGTAAGTACCATTGCGGAGTTAGAGAGGTACCTGTCAAAGTACTGGCATGGACCTCTTTTCTGTAATAGCTCAGCACATCGCAAATACTGATCAATGCATCTTGTGGAACCACTTGTGTTAGAGGGTTCTCCCATTTTTGCAGAGAATTAGGACACATCGTGGTTAAGTGACATGCCCTGGGTCACATAGGGAATCTGTATCAGAGCTCAGAACTGAAACCCAGTAGAGTGCCGTAGCCCCTTGGCTCTCCTTTGTTTTTCCTACAAGTTTGAGACAGGTGCAGTTCCTACCAACGAGAGGTGTGCTGTTGACTTCAGTGGGACCAAGCTTTGGCCCAGACACCGCTGATTAGTGGACAAAGTGGACCAATTTAATTTCAGTTAACTTCAACTGAGTTACAACAGAGAGGCATTTGGCCCAATGCCATTTAAAATATGGGGATCTCCGCCATAGGTACTAGATTCTAACTGGAGGCCAGTAATTTAGTTCGGCTTTTTTTGGTGTGTTTTTTTGCCTTGTACATGGCCAAGAATTGAGAATTTTTTTCCTTGTAAATGGCCAAGAGAGATCCCAGTGGCTAAGATGCCCCTCCAGTTATCTTCCCAGTAAATATTAATGAGCAGAGAAAGCTTTGGCCTTCTGGTCAAGATATAATTCTATTCTGTTCAGGTCTTATACCACCCTCATCACCCTAGAATCTGAATATCTTCCAAAGTCCAGTAAGTGCCCCAGCTAGCATTTGCTGGCTCTCTTTCTCCCCATTTCCTCTCCAGGGTAAGTATCATGTCAGGATTTAAAAAACCATGCTTTTCAATTATTTATTTTATGTTGGCTGCGCTATGAGTCTGTATTATTGAAGGAAAGGTCAAAGGAGTGCTCCTTGCTCTTGGAACAGAAAGTGGTAAGGTTTGAGGTGGACTTGAACTTAATATGGGAGAGGTCAACAGAACCGGTAATTAAAGTTGTCTGTAATCTATCTGTCTAACTACTGGGTCAATCACAGTGGTATGTGTATCGTTATTTCCCCTGGTGGCATCTTGCATTTTCATGTGTAGACAAGCCCTTACCTCCTAAGGGTCTGAAAGCACTGCAGTCACAGGGTTTGATTGCAACTCGTGTAGACAGACCTCGCTGGTCTTGGGGACTGGAGCAATGAAGCCCTGACTGTACAAATCTGGACTTGACTGCACCATGAACTGCCATTGTTTCACTGCTCCAGTATTTGAGCTACCTAGATTAAAGATAGTTAGGTGTGTCTCCATAAGATGCAATCACACTCCATGGTTGCAATATGGGCATATTCTCAGAAGGTAACACTCAGCCTCCTTTCCAACGTCCTAAGCAGGATGTGCTGGATATCTTAATTCACCCGTCTGGAGTGTGCTACTACAGATCTGCCTATTCATGATGTCCATGATCGCACAGCACTCGGCAAAGTGCCACGCTTCCTCTTTTCCTTTCTGTCCTTTGCCTCTCAATTGCTGCAGCCTGGTGGGATCCCAGCCCTGCCAACTATGTGGCATGAAAAAAGAGCCAGCCTGAGAAGGTAAATGGGTGAAGTGTACCCCTCTTGTCCACGGGTTTCCTGTTGGCTATTAACAGGAGACCTCCCCCCCGACCCCCATTCCATTTATCGAAGGGAAAATCACAGCTGTGCTTGTCAGGCCTTTCTGGTTGGGTTTGTCATGCAAAATAAGTAGGGCCAAATACAGCACATTCCCAATCAAAACTAATTGGGATGAAGAGTCTTTGTAGTATAATTATAAAGGGAGAATGGGCTGGAGGAAGTGGATATGGCAATTTTGCAACATTTTTTATTAGCTAAGTACCACTCAGAGAGTTTGGTGAAAGGTGCTTTCTAAGTAAAATTTGTTGTGCTGTAATTGATTTCTGTCATAAAAGGGAAGCTGGGATTTTTGAGACAAGCTGTAGCTTTGTATATCGATATTATGATGCCAGATGAACAGCTAACAAAACTCAGTTTATGTTAATGCCAACCACATGGAGCTGTTTCTGCAGGGAGTTGGAATAATGCAATTTGTACAGAAAACAGAGATGCCTCACATCAAAGAAACCACTTTATTTACCAGCTAATCAATAAAGAATGCCTACTGCATTGCATCTCTTCAAAGCTGAAGTCCAAGGATATGACAGAGTAGAAAATGTGAAACGCACTAAGGGG
>ML685956.1:413648-427915 GCA_007922175.1 Pelusios castaneus
TATTCATGGCAGGTGGGTGGTATGAAGGCCTTGAAAGAGGCCCTCTAGTTTATGGATCATTGACCCAAGCTGTTCTGGGCCACCCTGTCAGCTCAGATACTGCACATCTGTGTGCTACATATCCTTGTGAATCCTTTGAAAGAAAGAAATGTGTTGGGGCGTGGCCAGGGAGAATGGAACAAAGAATTGAGAATCAGAACTGCTGAGTTCAGGTCTAGGTCTGTCCTCTGTTACACTGTGTGATATAATGGCATAGTCACTTTGACAGCACATTTTCCTACTCGAATTACACTTCAAAGGCTCATCATTCCAATCAAGTAACTTCTCTGTGGCTCAGTTAATTTGGATGCAAACTGGATTTTGTACTATTGGTGTTAATGGTTATTTGGAGTGTGGTGCCCAGTGCACATGAGTCAAACCAAGATTGTGCTCAGACCTGTACATATACCTAGTAAGAGATAAGTCCTGACCCCGAGAGCTTACAGTCTAAACAGAAGGGACGGACCAAGTGTGGGAGAAAGGAAGGGTTCTTATTTCTCTTTTACAGATGGGAATTGAGGCACAGAGGACTTGAATGGCCCGCCCAAGATTGAGCCAAAAGTTTCTGGCTGAACTGAGAACAGATCTGTAGGGACTAGTCTAGTGCCTTAACCAAAAGACTATTTTTTTCCCCTCCAACTAATACTTCAGAGGCATGTCGATGAGGGTTGTATGGTGCTCTGAGATCCTCGTATGGAAACACGATACAGAATTCACTGTTGTTTATTGATCATTCTGTTTCCATGGCTTTTCTTTGACACTTCATTTTTGTGACGAGCTCCATTTCCTTTGGCGGGGGAAATAACCTCTTCTCTATATAGTGAAGAGCAAGTAAGATCAAAAAGTGTTTTTACAAGGAACGTACAGTACAAGATTAAAGGAAACCAGCCGGGGAAACAGTTTGTTATATTTTCGTTTCTGAAAGTCACTAATCCTCTGGGTACTGATATTGGAGACTGGTTCCTGGAAGTTTTCTCTCCTGCAGACACAGAATAGATATGAGTTATTATTTTTAAGCTTCTGAACATTGAACTATTCACCTTTATTGTTTATCTGACATGACGAATGCTGCAGACTTAAGAAACCTTGTCTTCAAACTCACCACTGCAGGGTTCTCCATTTTGCTCCATTCTCAGATGAATGCAAATATTTAACAAATATTAGACACGCACATGGAGACCTCTACATTATATTTCATTTTCTTGTAGGCACAGACCCAGAAGAGACCATTCTGAATGCTTTTAAGATTTTCGACCCAGAAGGAAAAGGCCACATAAAGGCAGACTAGTAAGTTTATTTATAATCCATTAAAAAAAAATGCATTGCTTAAAGGGGCAGTTTAAAAGATGTACATTCTACAGTATTCTAAGAGGCAGAAGAGATGGCAGGCAGAAAGCTTAGCTTTGTGAAAGAAAGAAAGAAAGAAAGAAAGAAAGAAAGAAAGAAAGAAAGAAAGAAAGCTTAACTTTGTAAACCAGAGTAAAAAAGACTGCTGTATGAATGTTCTTGTATCCCCCCCACCCCAAAAAGAGATGTTTTTGTCTTTAGGTATTGTAAGAGGCAGCGGAAATGTAATCACATGCATGCCATTAGATAGCCTCCTTTCAAGGTCTGGATATAAATCAAGACACGACCCACTCTTTGTAGATCAACTCCATATGTAAAATGAAAATGAGTGTCTGGTGCATAACTCTGAGGGCTTGACTTCTTTTAAAAATAGAGTGATCAGCTTAATTAATACAGGGAGACGGCTTCCCTTGTTAAATGTTTACCATTCGAGCCCTCTACTCCTAGATGATCATTTGCTTTAGCTTTTCAGATCACAAGTGGACACTGTAGAAGCCTCCTTATTAATTATGACCAGAAGTAGTATTTATTATTTTAAATACAGCTCCCCGATTATGCTTACATGAAGACATGAGGCCCACTTCTTATTTACCTTCAGTAGGCCTATCTACACCAATCTGTCAGTGTAGAGAGAGCCTGAATGTGGGCGTTAAGTGGTATAAAAGGGCCTTGATATAGATGCAAATCATTCCACTGAGACAAATGATTTGAAGGAGGATAAATGGCTATAGAACTCAGCAACCCACATGGTTAAAGTTAGAATGTGCTTAAGTGCCTTGATGAATAAAGGTCTCGTTACTTATGCTACAGCAGTCAGCTCTGGTACCTTTCACAATGTCCATTTTATAAACGATACAAATTAGGAAGCCATGAGTTATAAAGTGCTATGCACATCAAGAGGTTCTTTCTGTCAACACTGTGTTAAAGTGAATGAACCTTGAGCAGTTTGTGATGGTTCAAGGCTCCTTGATGTGTGTGTGTAGCCCGAAGTATAGTATTTGTGGACTGTGTTTAGTGTAATTAATGAATTGTGCAAGTAAATTTAAAAAATATATATTAAAGTACAATGTACTCTTTATTTACTATTATTTATTTCTCTTACACTTGAGTCCCCAATCAGTATCGGGGCCTTATCGTTCTAGGGACTGTGTACAAACAGAATTAGGGCTTGTCTATACAAACATTTAATTTACACCAAGCTGGGGTGTGAATCTGCCCCACATTGGGCTGTCACGGACTGCTGTTCCTGTGCACTCTGCTGACGCGTAGTAACAGTTTGTTATTGTGGTTTGATCTAGTCCCATTTCAAAGACAGACAGATCAAAATGCAGAAATGAATTGTTAATGCACATGAGCAGGGTCCACATTGCCAGTTAGCTGATGGCAAGCCAGCCCAGGCTAGAGTCACACCCCACCTTGCTATGAACTAACTGTTCATGTAGACAACTCCTAAGAAACAATCTTGTCTCTAAAGAGCTTAAATTCTAAAGGGTAGCTGTGTTAGTCTATTGTAGAAAGACAACAGAGTTCTGTAACTTTCCCATCTTCAAGGCATCTAACGAAGTGGGATTTTATCCCACGAAAGCTCATGCGATAAATAAATCTGTTAGTCTTTAAAAGTGCCACAGGACCCTAAAGAGCTTGTAACCTAATTTATTCGAGTGGGTTTAGCTACCAGTTGGAAGGAACTAGAAATAAGAGCCGCCTTCTTTGTTTTTAGGCTAATATTATCCAGTTCTTTCCATTTGGGAAGAGCTCATTGCTAGGCAGTAGGAGTGGGGTACCCGAAATGACTCAACATACTAGAGTACAGATTATCCTATTGCCTAATAGGCTAGATCACATGGTAGTGAAATAATAACCATGAAACACAATATTCTGATGATGCCAGAACCATGAAATGTTATTTTTTCCCACCATCATCTGTAGCAATGTATGCACACAAAAATATGCTGTTCCCTTCCTGTGTCTCATCTTGCAATCTTTGCACACTCCAAGGTCCCAATGAAGTCTCTCAGAGTCTGGGGAGAATTAGTAATTAGGAATGACTCCAAAAGCAAAGAAGAGAGCATGATATTTTTTTTTTCCTTGACGGAAAAGGTCACCCTCCCCACTTCCTCTGCACAGTTAGCATTAGACAATGGCTTTAGTTCATCACCACAACACAGCATAATGTTTACTTATTAGACCCGAGGGCAATGTTGATCATTACAGAACTCACCATTAAATCAATTCCATAAATGTCTTTGAGGTTTAACTTCTATTCATATGCGTCCAAATTTTAGACATTTGAAGGTTTTGCAATCATTTTTACAGTGGCTAACCGAACCCTTTCAATGTGACAGTTAATGTATTAATAAATAATAATGCTTGATATTAAAATCATTGGGATGGCTCCCCCAAATGCAGTCATGTTGACTTTTTAATCAGAACTTATTTTTATGTCCAAATAGTTAACGTCCTTCTGGAGTTTCTTATGTCTCTTCCTGCAGCATATTTCCACATCTTGTCTGGAAATGACTCACTCTGTCCATCCAATGGCAGTTGGGATGGACTCTTCTAACCTCTCCAAAAGCTTCAGGAGTGACCAGCTCCCAATTCCATGACAAACTTTGTTTCTCCACGACTTTATGCCACACACAAGCTCCCTCCTATACAATGACGTCAAAAAGATAAAATATTTTGCACCAGATCCACAGGTGATGTAAACTGGCATAGCTTTGGGTGGAGTTAGATGACTCGGTCCCAGTTCCCACTGATAGAACTGAGTCAGGCTAAAAATTAAAAATTATTTGGACATCAAAGGAGCAACCAAAGTATTGTATATATTGGAAACAGCTGATATTAGCTAGGACAGATATCATCTCATGTCCCACATTAAGGCAAATGGGCACTTACTGGTTTCTGTAAAGTCCCTACAAAGCTTTGATTGATTTCTTTTTCTAAAGCTGTGCCAAAGTGTGAAAAATATTTTCAGGAAATTTTG
Organism: Pelusios castaneus; assembly: GCA_007922175.1. Taxonomy (NCBI): domain Eukaryota; kingdom Metazoa; phylum Chordata; order Testudines; family Pelomedusidae; genus Pelusios; species Pelusios castaneus. The sequence goes on from ML685956.1 coordinate 418,021, forward strand.
TGTGAACATTTTCATTATTTTGTTCCTTGAACCCCACTGGTAATCCAGACATTTTATTTCTCACAGTGTTTCCACAAAGTGGTCCCTTCACACCAAAAATATGGACATTCAGAAGCATAGGGGGTTTTATAGAAATTAACTTTTGCCATAAAGAAATTTTGAGTTTTTAAAACATTGTATTTATTGGCACTTTTCAATTTCAAATGGATTCTGTTTTCAGAAGGAACGCCCATGACATTGCACGGGGCTATTTTTATATTTTTTAAAATCAGTCCATTTTCAGTAATATAAAACTGAAATGGAAATCTTTGGACTCAATTCTTGTTTCAAATTCTTCACGCATATCTAACTGTAACCCACTCTCACCAATTTATAATCTATTTCCTCTAGATTTAGGTCTAGATCTATTTCCTCTAGGACTTTCTGATAGTGCGAAAGTATCCTTTGGTAAGAACCACCACAATGACACGCCTTTAATTTGCACTCTAATAATTGAATATAGCAGTGGGGAAAGGTTGAAAGTAAAAATGATTTGGGCTTATCTACACATAAATGTACCATCGAATTATACCAGTATAGATAAAAGGAGTACAACCCCATCTAGTGTGGACACAGGTTCCATAAACTGGTCTAGCTATTCCTGTACAGGAGGGGGAATAAGCTATGTAAGATTAGGCACCCTTATATTGGTATAGCTGCATCTTCATTATGTAAGAGTGAAATTCAATAGCCTATCATACACAAGATGATTTAAAACTCTATGAATAGAAGTTTAGTTTTAAAAAAAAAATCACACTCCTAACTGAAAGTTATACTAGTCTAGAAACAATGCGTAGACCAGCCCAGGGTGTTTTCTCTTTTTGATGTCATTGCATAGGAGGGAGAGCGTGTGTGATCTAAAGAATGTGTTCCAGCTCACAATACTTTACCTTGAAATACAGCAGGTCTTATGCTGTTCACAAGCTCCTGTGGGAATGAGTGCTTGCAAAAAAAAAAAAAAAAAAAGATGTTCATATGGTGATTTGGACAGACTGCTGCAATTATTTCAAGTTTTCTTTCTCAGGGCCTCTTTCTCATTTCAAGCTCCATTTCTTTTATCCTTAGACATCACAAACATGTTCTTCTTTTCAGCTTTGCAGAGGTATACGAACTTTTAAACAGCTACCATGAAACCACTATTTAAGCATACAAAACTGCTATATTACAAATATAACAGCCATAATCAACCTGAAAATGTTATAAAGCAAAATTACTTGGTAGAAGTATGTGGTGACGTGGACAGGGGATACCATAGTAAATCTCTTACAATATCTTTCAAGGATTAACTGCTCCAAGTTATGCCGCCACACACATTTTCAGAAAGAAGCTTGCAATCTGAGATGTGATGTGTGGTTATCTTCCTTTAACCAGGTAATTTTATTTTATTTGAGCAGCATCAAAGAGATGCTTATGACACAGGCCGACCGGTTCAGTCAAGAAGAGGTAAGGACCTTTTACCATCTTCAAAATATGAATGTATCTCTAGCTGCTATTCAGCAACTAACATTAGTTCTTTAACGGTATGAATTCAGCTCATGTCAAGACTGCTAGAGAGATCTGTGCCAGCTCCGGCAATTAGGAACAATACAAAAAACTTCCTCTAAGTTATTTCATGGCTAAATCAGCCTCACATACAGAAAACATTCCTTCGATTTTCATGGAGGTGTCAGACTGACCTATAGTCAGCTGTTCTATTCTGCAGTGAGCGGGGCAATGGAGATCTGTTGGGTGTAGGCTGGAACAGTGATCCGGGTTCCATTTCCGTGGGAGTTACGTCGTTCGGAATCTTGTTGGATTCCTAAAGGAATCCATCCAAAGTTCTGTTGTGTGTGGGACTTAGCCCAGATTCAAGGTACCAACTAGAGTTTGTTAGTTAAAGGGCTAGAGTGGAGTGAAGGGCTTGGTTGGATTCTGATGAGATTTCCTTTAGGGGACTGTACTGGATTCTAATAGGAGGGGGTTAACTAGGTCCCCTGTGTTGTGATTCCTGTTCCAATAACCACTGAAACCAAGCAAAGATTTTTCCACCCCCTGCAGCCCGGCACCCAGGAACCCGGCACCTTCCCCCCCACCCTGCCAGTTCCCCTTAATATGCCGTTGTTCTTAGAACACAGATTCACTTAACACACAGCACTTAGCTTTGTTTACGAAACGTAAGTTTATTTAGCAAAGAACAGACATTCATATGAAGCGAACAGAAATTTTGGAAACAAAGAATTGCACAGAAAATAAAATCGTAAGACACCTTTTACAGCCTCAACTTAACTAACAAGCTGTCCTCTTATCTAACGAGGTTCTGCTTTCCCATAAGTCTTTCCCACAGCATTTTCCCACCAAGATGGCTGAGGCCCTTCTTTCATGAGCTCAAGCCTGCTGGCAGTTGGTTTCCTCTTCATGAAGGATAACTGGGTGTTCATCTGCACCCCAAATATAGTTCCAAAAGTTGATTGCTTTTCTCCTAAACAGAGTAACCCTTTCTGCTTTTCCTTTTTCCAGCAGTCCCTGAGATCTATGGATTAGCATGTTGCTTGGACTATAAATGGGCATCTCTTGTTAACCATGCAATGTTCAGTCTGCACATGACCAGCTAGAAAGAAAGCAGAATCTCCAGTCCCCTGCCTGACTTTTGGTGACCTGCCTGACTCATCTAGATCTAGACTAGAGAATGTAATTTTTGGTATATGCTAATAACTCCCCACAGATTTTTTCACGTTTGTCTCACGATGATTCTGATGACCAGTGTGACGCAGGCTTTCAGTCGAGACTTTACATGACTTGTTTTTGGAAACTCGGATGTAGATCCCAAATCCAGGGAAATCCTGTAGCCCTTATGTACCTTTGTACCTTCTGCCAGTTGACACAAAGAGTTCCCTGGGTCACAGAAAGCAGCACAAAAGTTCCCATCCTACAGTCCTGCATGTATAATGCTTATTTCCGGTTTGTTTTGCAGGTCAGCCAGATGTTTGCTGCTTTCCCTCCAGATGTCTCTGGTAATCTTGACTATAAGAATCTTTGTTATGTTATTACCCATGGTGAGGAGAAGGACTAAGAGAAGATGATCTTCTCCTATGAAGAGACCTCATGCTTATGAGTTATTTCACAGCGCTTCTGTCTGGAGGGCGGAGGGCTAAGCATTCAGAGTGCTGAAGCCATATGGTCATCAGTACAGAACCAATAAAACAATTGAAATTAGGTGAAAGTTATTTAATGCTCCTGTTTTTATAAAAGCTGAAAATACCAATTTTGTTAGTTTCTCCTATCCCGTTTTTTCCCATTAGTGGTTTGAAGTGGAATTTTCTTGATGAACTGGTGCTTTCATGATTTATTGACAGTTCTAATGTTCACCAGATGGTCCACTGGGCAGTACAGACTTGCTTAACCTTTTGTCTTTTATATATGAGCTCCACAAACTAATTGAGAAATGCTCTAGCTTATTGCATTGGAAAGAGCATTTTGTAAACAGAATTCTGTTCCATTTCACAGCCCCTAACAATGAAAGTGTGAATAACCCCCCCCGCCCCCAAACTGTCTTCTTTCTTAGTGATGTGATCAGTTTCATAAATCACTTGACTTGTTTGCCTTGGAGCAATAGATTAGTAATTGTATCATTATCCCAGTTTATTAATAATGGAATTGCAATGCTTTTAAGTTGATACTACTGGAAACAACCGTGGGATGAATTTCCACTCTTAGAAACATCTTTGTTATGGTGGGGAGAGGAAATTGTTTTTGGTTTAATCATGTAAGGAATCAGAGTAGACTAATTATTCACCAATTTCTATTTCTGTCTCAACCATTGTATATGGAAAGGCTAGGGGGTGAAACACCAGTGTTGTGAATGAGATGGCTTTGGTATAACTGAATCAAATCCTCCACGCAGTCTGTGTAACTTGACTGGGCAATAGGGAGCACTATGGGGGGAAGGAAGGTGGCAGAAATATTTTGTCCAGCTCATGGAATGTGGGGGGGTGGTTTTGCTTCATCACTCCTGTTAGAGTTGAAAGAGCCTCTGTGGTGTTTGCCCACCTTTGGGAGAACAGAGTGGAAGTTCTACATATGGATGGTCTTCTTTGGGCCAAAACCCTGGTATAACAGTTGGGCTCCACCCAGGTGAGGAGGTGTGATCTATCAGCATGTTCTCTCCAAGTTCTGTCTCTGCCTTGTGTGGCAGATCTTCTGTAAGAGGGCAGGATTTTTCCATGTGAGCACCATTTCTGCTTATAGGATAAAGGCAGAACTGTGTGGATAAAGGGTCTACATAAGGATCAAGGACATAGAATGAAAATGATTTGTGGTCTTCAGCTTGGGACTCCTATGCTGGTGAAACAAATGACATCGGTTACTCAGCAAGGAATTTGCTGCTGCGAGTGGGAGACTCAGAAATAGTCATTTTGATTATGAATTTTATTTGGAAACAATGCTAGGGTGATACATGGCAAGGAATGGTTCCCATGACCTCAGCATCCTTGAGATTCACTCTCTCCCTGTATTTCATTCTGGAAACTGCAATCAGCTATGTCAATCGGATGGTCGATCCCAATGACTGAGTTCATATGATAGTGGTGGAAGCCCTTCAGCTTTGAAGCTTACATCTATTTATGTAGCCCCTATCACAAGAATATCTGCGTCCCTCGCAAACATGAATGGGTTAATCCTAGCAACCCCTCCGAGAGGTAGAGAATTATTATTTCCACTCTACAAATGAGTGACTGAGACAGAATATCATGGCCAGAATTATCCGAAGAGCTCAGCCTACAAAACTTGGGCCAGGTTTTCAAAAGGGGATCAACACCATTTAGGCACCAAAATGAATAGCTAGCTTTCCAGCAGAGCTCAGCACCTAGCTTTCTGTTCTGAAAAGCTGGCCATCAGTATCTCCACAAGAGCTGCTGACTCCTGAGCCCTCTTCAAAATCTGGCTCTAACTGTGGGTACCATGCACTTAAAAATCTGGTCCCAGGTCTATGGAAGGTTTGGCCCCACATGCCTGGAATTTTGTGACTTCTGATGTCCCCAGTGCAGTGCTTGAACCACATCATCATCCTGCTGGAGGCTCTGTCAGCACATTTCTGTCCACTTCTATGACATGGTATATGGTGTCCCTCTCTTCTGTCTACCATTTCTCTAGTCAGGAATTCTTGGGGGAGGGGGGGGAGGAGGATGGCTCAGCTCATTGCCTGTGAATAGGAACATAAATAAGATTTGAATTGTGGCAGTGATGTCCGGATAGCAATGAGGCAACATTTTAACAAGCTTTCATTAAAAATAGCAAATGATAATTAACACGGCTGTTCAGAAACCTAATGCAGGCAAACGGAGGCAGCTTTTCTGTAAGTATTGTCTATCTACTGTTCCTGCAGGACCTTTTGTGAGCTTCTTGGGGAAGAGGCCAGCTCTTTGTTCTACATTTGTACAGCACAATGGGCCCCTGGTCCATGACAAGGGCTTTTAGGCACTATGGTAATATAAATAATAAACAAGACTTGACTCTTTTTTGCCTTTGGGGATTTTCAAATTCCATGTTTACTCCATTAAGTTCTGCGCCTCCAGCAACACTTCCTAGTCCCACAAGGCAGAAGCACTTCAGGAGCTAAGATTATCTCTGAATCTTTACGTTATTGAAGCTGATTTTTGATGCGCTCCCCCCCACCCCAACTAAATAAGCAGAAGCAGTGGAATATCACGGACCTTATTGGTGCGTTATACGCACCTTGGACAAATAGGGGAAAAGCAGCACCTCATCAGCTGGTCTCTTACTGGAATGAGAAGACTCTTTTTGTTTGTAGCCAGGACGATTAGTTTCTGTCCTTCCATCTGGCTGTGCTTTGTAAGTTGCTCCTACTTGTGTTGTTACATATGTTGGCCTTTCCCTGGGTATGTCCCACGTCTCTGCTTCTTCTGTTATTGGAGTGATGTTTGTTCTTGGCTTGTGGTCTGCGTCTTGGAAATCCTGCCTCACCAGCATAAAGGTTCTGTCTGGCTTCCCCTGCATGGTCTCCCAAAGTGTGTTGGATTGAATTAGAGACACGACGACCGTTATGCATTCTGGCACAGCCTGTAGCTCACAAGTAGCCTTAAACACCACGCCTGAATAAGGCTGCATCCCTACCCTAGCAATCCATTGGTGTTTTCTGATCAGTGACAGTAGATGACACATTGAGTTGCTGTTTATGGCTTATGGCCTCCTTCTGGATTTCCTCTCACCACCCCAGAAGAAAATGAAGTGTGTTCTAATCTGTTGGTGCTCTGAAGGGGTGGTTCAAAGCCAATCCTCACGATCCGTTCAGCTCTTGCCCAGGGAGTGTAGAAACTGATAATGATGCTCCTGTGCAGCAACAGGTGCCCATGATTTAAGAGAGAATGACAAACAGTAAGAAGCAGCAGACTCTGGCAAAAGCCACATGGGCAAAACTGAGAAAGATTCTTAAACTGAATGTTCTCCAGAAGGAAAAAGGCTGTGCAATTACCATAAAATTCCATTTGATGCAAACTCCATTGTGCTTTAATGAGTCAGAATGTAATTTTGCCAACTGAGCTTGAAGAGGGTAGTTTGTCAGGGCCATTATTATAATCCCTCTTTTTCCTGAGTCTCTTACAGGGACCTGGGAAGGTCAGGGTACTGAAGAGGCAACAGCTGGTGTGTTGCTGTGTTGTATGCCATGGCCAGGGTGAGACCACTGAGCTGTGCGCTCTCCAAGACCATGATCTGTTTAGTTTCACAGCTCAGAATGTAGCTCGTCTCTATATTTCTTTTCTTTCCTGTTTGTACCCAACACAACCCACAGGTCTACATGGAAATCTTCAAGGCTTTCAGGATAGGCACAACACATTCTTTTCCCAGACCTCTACTGCGGATATGTCTTTGTCTGGAGGAGGGAGCTCCAGTGGAGAACAGGACCAGGAGCATTTCTTCCTGATCACTGTGGAAATCCCGTTGGGGTTGGGGAGCCATATGTCCTTGAAGCCATCGATGAATATTTCTGAAGCCAGCAGAATGTTGTTTTAATACATCACCGGATGGGTGAAATGGCTTTTGTATAGGACTGACAGATGCGCAGCTGCTTGTCTTACCTTCTATGAGAGGCTTTCATGCAGTTTGAGAAGAAATGTGGAAACTTAATGCTTGGCCAAACAGCTTCCCTCTACATTCTCTGTGGGTAAAACACACCTTGTGCCGAGATCCAGGTGTATGCGGTGTTTACAAGACTTCAAAATGGGGCGTAAGAGCATTTTAAATGGTGCTAGGCCCTAATGCTGACCTCCTGTGGTGAAATTCACCCTATATGGTCCAGCAAGCAGAGGCGTTTGGGACAGGATACTTTCAAAATGAATTTGGACATCTTAATGAAGGTCCTACATAATCTTCCTGGAAGTCTTTATATTCTTAACGTCCTACAATTAACTAACTGTTAATGAGCATGTATGAGAGGGTGCTAAGATAAACACCCTGAAAGTGATAGCATTGCTGTAACCCCAGCAAGTGGGGAGGGCCTCAGAGCCCAGGCTTCAGGCCAAGAAGGGGTTTGTTTGTTTTCTATGTGGATGTACCCCCAAAACCCCCGATCAAATGGTCAGGAGGGAAATCAACTCACATGAACCCTGGCCTTTTGTGGCTGCTTCTTTAGCTCTCTTCCTTTCTCAAAGGGTTGCTCCTTGAAATGGATACAGATAGAATCATTGCAGAATTGATCATCAGAGTCACGAACAATAAGGAGTTCCATCTGGTAAATCTGTCCCACACCTCATGAATGGGTCTCATCTGTGGCATTCAGCAATCAGCCTGGGCCCAGGGTGTATGAAAGCAATCCTTTTTATTCGGTGACAGTTCCAACTGTCTCTGCATAGTAGAGCACGGGTTTCCGCAGTGTCTGTCCACAGACTTCCTGTCTGGGAAGCTCACTCATTTAGAAACAGAGTTTCCAGTACCGCACAAGGCAATAGGATCCTCGACTGACTTTCACAAATAACAAATGCCTCAGCTATCCACTACCAAATCAAAAGAGTTGGCAAAATGAATTTTTGGCTCTGTTTATCCTAGATAAACTGTGCTTGCCTGAATCTAAGCCCTGATCCTACACCTTGAACCACTCAGGCAGACTCAATAGCAGTGCTGAGTCCAACCGCAATCAAGAGGGCTCCATCATCGTGGATCTAATTCAGGATTGGGGCCTTACTTTTATTCTGGAACATTTCCAGCAGGGTTGAGTTTACAGAACCAACCATACACTTTCCTTGTCTCCTAACCCTATGAAGTTGTTTCCAGAACTCATGCCAATGGCTTTCTTGCCCTCATGCAATTCCCAATGATGTAAATGGGACCTGAGTGTGGAAACAAGATTTCAGACTACAAGGTGGACTTTAGTGGGCCTGGAAACTCATTCCTGGGAATTAGAGAAACAGGTTTCCCAATAGATGAACTCAGAATTTTTAGAAGCTGACTGATTAACATTATGGATCTAAGACTATGTTTTGCTAAATATTGACATTTCTCAGAGGCAATTCTCAGTTTAATTCACTGTGACTTGAGCGACCTAATTAGCTAAGATATGTCAGGTATGCCAGGTTATGTTAGGTGAGAGTCTTCAGGTACATAAAAAGTTATTACAAAGAGGAGGGTGATAAATTGTTCTCCTCACTCAGGAAAGAGCAAGAAGCAATGATCTTAAATTGCAGCAAGGGAGATTTAGGTTAGATATTTGGGAAAACTTTGTCTGACGAAGTGGGATTTTCTCCCACGAAAGCTCATGCGATAAATAAATCTGTTAGTCTTTAAAAGTGCCACAGGACTCTGTTGTCTTTCTACAATAGACTAACACGGCTCCCCCTTTGGAATTTGTCAGGATTGTTAAGCACTGAAACAAATGACCTAGAGTTGTGGAATCTCCATCATTCACTGATGGTTTTTAAGAACAAGTCATCTCTCAGGGAGGGTCTAGAAGATAATACTGTACTTTACTTACTCCTGCCTCAGTGCAGTGGGCTGTCAAGGTCCCTTCCAGTCCTACATTTCTGTAACTCTGACACAGCAAATTCAGAGCAGCCTGGCAAACATGGACATAAAGTGTTTTGTGGCAAACATGCTTCAGTAAGAGGCTTTAAACACTGAAGCAGATTGGAAGGGTAATTGTTATTTGTATAGGATTAGGGTGCCCAGGAGGGTAGGCCCTGTACATACACATAATAAGAAACATTGTCATCAAAATAGACAATAGGTAAAATAGATGGTGGGAGGGGAAACTGAGGCACAGAAAGGCATGTCTGAGGTTGCGCAGTAGGTCAGCTGTGAACTAGGAACAGAACCAATGGCAGATGCCCTATCCACTGGACCATCCGGCCTCTCTAATCATCTGGACTTCAGCTTTACAGTTTTTAAACATATGGGTGGACCCCTCTGCTTACAAAGAACCCCACTGAATCCATGAGACCCTAGAGAGACACAGTGGCTCACCTACACATATGAGCTAGTGAGGTTAGGACATTAGTCTCTCACTGGAATGGCCATTCCCCACTTCCTAACCTGCTCTTTGCTTTTTAGGAGCTGAGCACCCCAGGGCTCAGCAGAGATTTGTACAGAGTCTATTTTTCCTTCCAAAGAGGCATCTCTGGGGAACGAGTCTGGTTCCCCGGGGGGCTCACAGAGCGCTGAGAGACCGAGGTACGTAGTGTACGGCTGTAGCGGTCAGATGTCAAACCTCCCCACCATGAATGCCTTTGGGGTCAGGTCCTTTCACGTACACAGGTGCAACCCCAGCAAAGTCCCTCCCATGCAGCCCTGCTCTCAGGGACTCTTCCTGGTTCACCCACTAATGCTATCAGTACAGCACCCCAAAGTGGTGCTGTGCGACCGGCCGCTGACA